>JAPYYT010000717.1:0-39984 GCA_030522565.1 Ceratosolen corneri | reverse complement strand
TGCTCTCTCGCCACTACCACCACCACCACCCCCCTCACCGCCGCTCAGCAGCCCCGCGCGGCCCTTTACGCTCTCTCGCGCCGCGCCGCTTACAATTAGCCACAAATATTTTTAGTCCCAGTCGGCAGTGGTGCGTAAGTGCCGTACTCACGGGAGGCACTCCGCAGCGCCGGAGGCCTCAGTTACCGTCGCCGCCGCCGCCGATGCATACGTGGCAAAGATTCCCGCCAATCGAGAGCCGCGTGATTTTAATAGGCGTGGCTTGTAAATTCTTCCTCAGCCGGAGAGTCGCGCTCGCCGCACTCTCGCGACGTCCGGTCGCCATAATTTTCTCGCCGTGAACGAAGCGAAGGTACGTCGCGCAGCAAAAAGAGAAGAGACGAGGCTTTAAGCCCCTTCGCCGTCGCTCCTTGCGCCCCGCGTACGACACCCGACACTCTTGACTCCCTCCCTCTCCCCCCACCCCTCTCACTCACTCACTCACTCGCTCTCTCACTCTCTCTCTACCTCTGTCTACCTCTACCTCTACCTCCCGTCTCTCGCCCACCTCGCGGCATCCCCCTCTCGTCGCTAGCCCGGCGACTCGCCGCCCTCCAAGCCCTCCCGACCGCGTACACCCCTGGGAGGCAGCAAGTGCGCACTGGGTGGGCCGTCGACGGGAACTCTCTCGCGGGCAGGAGTCGAATCGAGGACCGAGGTACAATAGCCGGCCTGTCAGTGGCGGCGGGTGGTTCACCGCATCGCCGTACCTCGTGACCGCCGGCGCGATACGCCGAGGCCAGAGACCCGACAGCTGCTCCCGACAGCTCCTTGCTTCCGGATCTTGACGCGCGAGCGGTGCCTACACTCGGGCGTCCAGCTCCCCACATCCCCTACGCCTCCGAGGCCTGACCTCGCCTAGCTTCCTCGTCCCCTCCTCTCTTATCTGCTACGAGTGTCGTCCCGCACACACCGCAATACGTGCTCTCCGCATTGCTGTAAAATCATTATTGAGTGCGCTCGACTGGCTTGTGTGCGACACGCCGATTTCCCATTCCGCCTGCTGACATTAACGACACATCCTCCGCCTCTCATCATCAATTCTCCAAAGTCCCGATCTTGCCCAACTTTCGCCCCGGGCAATTATTAATACCGCGTTTAATAAAAGACACTCCAGTAGCTCGCTCACTTTGCTCTCCTCCAGCGTTAATTGCCTCGCTTGTAAACAGTGAATGTGCTTCGACTTGCCTTTAAAGGTTTAAGCCACAGGAAACATGGATGTGCAAACGGGCTTGGTGTATGTGGTGGTAGTTGTCATCTCAGCATTAGTCATTGGATTTGTCTCGGTATTTGCCATGAAAGAAAAGTCTTACGAAGAGGCTATAGCAGAGCAACGCAAACTGCCGGATGATCTCTTACTTGGTAATTTACCTTAATTAAACATGCCCTTTATTATAATCCCTATAATCCGTATCTCCAATTTTATGGCGATACTAGAAAAACGAATGATAATGATAGGAATAAGGTAGATTTGTCTTGAGGTCCCTTTTGCTCGCTATTTTATAAATCTGTTAAATTGTTAACGCAGGTAAAAGAGAAAAGAACAAAGATAAAAAACATAAGAATAAAACCGGTAAGAAAGTGAAGGAAAAGAAGGAAGAGAAAGAAGATAAGGATGAAAGAGCGGAACACGTACAGTTTGAGGAAACGCCTCAAATTCTATCACCCGAGTCAACGTTGCAGGTATGTTGGATATCTATTTCAAATTAACCATCTTGATTGACCACTTATTGGAATATTTAGGATATTTGCTCGACTAATAACGCAGCTGCTTACCAAGCCTATCTTACAATAGCCAATTAATTATAACTAAATTGTGCACAAACTCTTAAATTCATTTCAATTAGATAATTAACTGGCATAAAATTTTGCAATAAATTAATATACTTAAATGCTTGAAATCGTCACACTTGTTTATAATATGTAATAGATATAAAATTGTTATCTAATCCTCCTTAACCTTAACACTGCTTACAAGTTAGTACATTATTATTAGTAACTTGAATTCTCATCCATTTCACGCATGAAACATGGTATGTCAGTTCACATATCAGATGTTGCACATGTAGGTCATCCACAAGGACTTTAATATTATGTTATGTTCCAGTCGGTGCTTTTATGCTTAACCTTTCAGTTTTAATGGACTAACAGCAGGAGTACTATTACAGAAAACTGTCATAGTATTGGTGCTTAGTTTATTATCACTTCGGTTAAATTATATAAAAAGAGAAAAAAGATACGTGCGTGTGCGTGTGCGTGCGTCACTACAGTATATGCACAGGTTTCATTTATTAATTTACTTTTTATTTTCATAACCATGGTAACAAAATTCCATCCATGTTAACAATTCATTATTTTACAAAATCAATTCCAAACAAATTTTTAGTAAAGCTATTTTTACAATCTATTTGCAAAAACATTCATCTTGTATTATTTTAATTGATTTTTGTTTAAGTTTATTATGCCTTGGTAAGTTTCATTGTTTTTTTCTTTTTTTTTTTTTTTTTTTATAATAAAGAATCTTAAAATGAAGTTAGACTTTGTGAGTTAAATTATAATCAAAAACATAACCTTTCATAGGTTCTTTAGACAAATTTTGTATTTTACAAAACTGTATATTACGCGTACAACTGAGAAACTATTCTATTTCAAAAATCTTGGATTTTATTATTATACCAGCATTTCTTTTCATAATTATAATAACGTGGCATTGAGTTTAAACCAAATTATAATATTAATAAATACCAAATGTTCATAATTTGGATTTACTAATTTCAGGTGTTTAAACTTGGCGAGAAATCAAAGAAAAATGTTCTCAAAGGTGAAAAAGTAAATTATAAAATTTGTAATTAAATGAAAAAGACACGGATAAAGTAACTTCGCAATTAGTATTTGAATACATAATACACAAATAAAATATGTTAAGGTTTAATAAAAAATATATTTGATTTTTTGTACAATATTGAACTGAAATTTAGCAAGATTTTATTCAGATTTTATAGATAGTTGACGCACTATTTTTAATAGTTGATTATGTTCGTGTAGATTATATTTTTCATGGCATTATTTCTACGGTTTTAAGTAGAAATAACATTGAATTTAAAATATTCTACAATTCATTTAGCTTTGTTTAAGCTCGCTAATAAAATCAAAAGCTTGTGGTTCGCTGCATTGTATTAACAAATATCACATTATGCTTAATTGTTGGGAATTATTTGTTTATTTGCATTAATATATTAGGATACTGGCAAGATTGGTAAGAAGAAGGGAAAAGTTGAAAAAATTAAGCCAATCTTAGTGAATAAGGATGAAGCTGCGACTCTGACCAATGAGTACAATTCTTCGCAGACTCTTCCTCATGAAGAAGGCAATCATTTTGATATCATTCAACCGAAAGATGATCTCGAACTCATTAGAAGTCACAGTGTGAGTGCTTGGTAGCTTTTGCATGCATCTATTTAATATTAACATTTAAAGAATATTTAAAGAATATTAACATGAGCACATCATTAAAATTTGGGTGTTTGTATAACTAAAATTAAAATTTGGGTTTTGGCTAATGGCTAATCAGCTTACTTATAGATAATTTCGCATATTGTCGTTTCAAATGGCATTTGCATAAATTGGTGCTTCTGGTCACTCAATTGGATTGAAATTCTTTTTATTAGCGAGAGAATTTACATCAGATCAGTCAATCGGAATCGACTGTGAACAAATCGCCCAAGGAAACTCCCACCAAGTCTAAGAGAAATGCTAAGGAAAAGGACTCGAAAAAGAAAGATGATCATAAGGATGAGAAAAAAGAGGCCTTATCGTCCTCGGTGCAGCAAGTCAATAAGGAAAACATTAAGGAGATAAAGGAAAAGCCGAAAGAATCATCAAGGGAGCCTAAAGAGTTGAAGGAACCAAAGGAAATTATTAGGGAAACTATTGCTCCAGTCCAATCTTCAAGTAAAGAATCCAAGAAGGTTAAGAAAAAGAACGATATTCTTGCTCAGATTGGTAAGTCAAATAAAGTTATTAATTTGTCCATATTCAATAAATGTGTCACGAAATTGAAAAATCAAAGAAAAGCGTATTCACAATCAATTGCTTTCGCTTGAAATGCGCGAGGAGATATTTGATAAGAGTGCAGTATCTGAACAAATTCTTAAAAATAGGTCCGGATGCCTTATCAAAAATTATCATTTTTTTCGAATTTGTCTTTTCATTTATAGATAAAGCACACATATATATATATATATGTATAATATATATCACCGAGCTTTTGGAGATTAAAATAAAACCCTTGACACTTACAATTTAGTGAAAATATATTCCGCATCTATAAGAAAGAACTTTGTATGCCTTTGAAACAATTTGCGAACACGAGTACATATTTTATTTATCCGTACTCTGACATAGTTACTTCGTACATATATAGTATACATATATATATATATATATATAGTATAGATATAGATATATATAGTGCATGGTTTTTTATCGTATAGATTATGGAGACAGTGAGAGAGATCGATAATTTCTATAATTCAAAGCGTAGGATCGATTCGAGCGCTGACCTTAAATAAACGTTACCGCAATTCTAGATTCCACTGTAATAATACTTTTATAAGTTTACGAATTGATTGCGAGCTACTTTTTTTACCAATTGCATTCTATTCAAATTAGCTGATTTTCCCCATTTGAAACGAAAAAAAGGACCCCGTTTTACCTTCCGCCTTTTAATAATTTCGAACGCACCATAATAATAATATTTGGCATCCAAAATCCATGGGGTAAATTTATTATCGCGTACTCGCTTTACGAAAGGATTCGCCCAGGTCAAAATCATATACCTCTAAGAGCGATGGAATGCGGCTGAGGTAGAATCAGTCCCCTTCCCTTTCCTCAAACACTTGGGTCATTGTCCCGAACAGTTACCATCAAGGCTGCTTCTATATTAGGAACAACTTCTTTTACATCATCGTGCGCTCAATAGAATGCCACCTTACGAATTCGTGAATTTTATCAATAAACAATAATAATTGTTGGGGAGATTATCTTTCCTTTTTCGGCTATAGAGATCAGTGGGGGGAATAAGCCCCCCGTGCGTACTTTTACATTACGTGCTCTTTATTATGAAATTTGCAGAATAAAAATTGGATAGCTGTAAAAAAGAAAAAAAAAACAAAAATTAAAAGCACAATCAATATTCGACGCGTATGCATATTTTTAAAAGTATCAACAAAATATCAAAAAAAAAAAAAGAAAAAAAATGTCAAAAAAATGTCAAAAGAAATAAAAGAAATGTAGATAATTACCGTTGCGATAAATTAAATTTAGCATAAGCGATAATTTCATGCATTGGATATTGGTAGGGGGCGACAAGGATGGCGTAAACTTTTCCCTGCTGAAGCCTCTCGTACAGAAAGCCGAGCTCAGCCGCACCGAGATCCAATTTCTCATCGATCAGCTGCTGAACAAGCAGCAAGAAAATCCTTGGGAGCACGCCGAATGGACGGAGAGCCGCGCCGATCCAGTCATCAAACTCAAGAAGCAGCTCGCGGAGAAGGAGAAGGCACTAAAAGACGAGCAGGAGGCGAGCATTTCCGTCCAGAATAAGCTCCTGGAGCTGAGGGCCGAGCTGAACGGCGAGCGTTCACGCTTAACCGCCAGCGTACGCCAACTCGAAGAGGCTCTGAACGCCAAGATCACGGAGGCCCAGACCCTCCACACCCGCATGCAGCACATCCTCGAAAGCCACAGCGCGGAGAAGCAAGGCTTCTCCCGGCAGATCGAGCAGCTCCAGAGCAAAATCACCGAGGATTCCGCGATAATTCACAAGATGCAGGAGGACCAGGGCCAGACTCACGGCCAGATGCAGCAGGAGCTCATAGCCCAGCGTAAGCAACTCGAGGTGCAATTCGCTCAGATGCGTGACAACGAGAACGCGCTGAAAGCCCAGCTCGCCCAGAAGCACGTCGAGTACCAGGAGCTCCAGACCGTCAACATAACAATGTCCCAGGAGTTGCAAGCCACCTGCGAGAGCAGCACCCACGAGATCGAGATGCTCAGGCAGCAGATAACCATTATGCAGGAGCAGATTATACACTCGGAGGGGCAGCTTCAGCATTACAAGGAGACCGGCGAGAGGCTGCAGGATGCGCATCGGCAACTGGAGGTTGGCATTCGGGGACTTTTTTTGCGCGCGGTCTTGCCGTCTCGGGGTAATAGTCGAGCCTCTTTCGGCAACCTCTGTCTCTTTATTTTCAGGAGGCCCGCTGTGCCCAGAGTGACATGGACCATCAGATAAAAAGCATGCTTCACCACGAGCAGGAGTTGCAGAAGAAGATCACGTGGTTTAAAGCGGAACTTGACACAGCCAACGAGGCAGCTGACGAAACCATTAGCCTGAAAGAGCAGCTTGACAAGTTACAATCCGAATTGACGAAGTTGAAGGCCGAGGAGCTGACCACCTCGAGTGAGAACCCTAGTGACAATCCTGACGGGGCGAGCTTGACAGCCGCGTTGAAGACGAAGGAGCAGGAGCTGGAGGAGGCCCTGGCCAAATTGGAAAGCGCTCGGCTGGAATATCAGAAGGCTCAGAATGAGTTGAAGAGATTCGAGCTCGAGTCTACCGAGACCCGAAACGAACTGAAATCGACCAAATCCGAGCTGGCCAGGTCGCAAGACAACTATAAATTGTCGCAAAACGATTTGAATAAGTGTCAGGAGGAGCTGCGCGAGATCCAGCAAATTTTAGCGCAAACGCGGGCCGAATTTTCAAAATTTAATAACACGACGAACGCGACAAAGGACGCCAAGTTTGCTGAGGCAGAACTGCAAATTGTGAGATTGCAAGAAGAGAACGACAGGCTTTCCGTCCAAGTAAGAGAGTTAGCATTTCAATTGCGTCTTTAATAAATTTTAAAAGACGAAAGCATTAAGATATTTGTACTTTTGAATGTAATGTTGTCGGCTCGATGTTTTCAGTTAGGAGGACTGAAAGAATTGCAAAAACAGTTGCGTGAAAAGAACGAGCAGTTGTCCTCCCAATTGACAGCTACTACGGAGCGCCCAGCTATAGAAGGTCGGGAAAACGGAATTGAAGAGAAAATTCAAAAAAATAATATCGAGCTCATTGAAAGTACAAACCTGTACGATAATTCTTATCAAATACTTCAAAATAATCGTGCCCTATCGATATAATCAATTTATGCTTGAAATGATACTTTTTAGGTTGGCACAAAAAGAAGACCAGATCACTGCGTTAAGAACAGCATCGACGCAGAAAGAAGAAGAGCTCGATCAACTTAACATACAAGTGAAGTCGCTACACAGTGAAATCAATTCTCAACATAGCATTATTTCAAGATTACAAGACGACTTGAAGCAGCAGAACACAAAATACGATGTATGCTTTTATTATCTTAGCCTTCGACTATTTGGTTATTTCAAAGACTCATTTATTTGCAAATCGCTTCCATCGTTCGGTTTACATCACTTTGTTGTATATTCCTTCATCGAAATAGAATCGCGATTGCAATTCCATTTAATCGTTATCGTCGCAATAACTTTGAGAGTGTTTAATTTAATTTACAACGAATTACTGCATCTTTTTCTCATTGTATTTAAACTCAAAATTCATTTAATTACCACGCTTAGCCTGTGTAATAAAGTCTGGAATAGCGATGGTTGTTTCCTTCAAATATCTAATATAATGTTATTTTCAATTGCATGTAGGATAATGTACAGAAACTGCAAATTGAGGAGCAAGAAGCGACTAAAGCTTTATTACAGAGGATATTCCCAGATATCGAAGTGTCAGAGAAGTCGCATGACCAATGGATGAGAGTCTTTGAGGAAAAAGTTCATACAGTTCTTAATAAATTGAATAAAAATGCTCAGTCTGAAGACGTAACTCTAGAGCATGAAAAAACCAATAAAAATTTACAAACCATGGTGAACCATTACAAAAAAATTATTCACGATACGGTATAAAACAATAATAGTAACAATTAGTCTGAATACCAATGCGAGAGTAATGTACTAATTGATATCGATTTTGTGATAGGAGGCAATGCTGAATAAGCTTCAGAGTAACATTGAAACGGAAGAGAAACGATGGCAAACACAAATTCGGCAAAAAGAAACTGAAATTTCTAATCTTAGGGTAGAAATTAGCGATCTTCGAAATAACGCAACTACCAATGAGGTAACAATTGCTTAATACGTATAAGACTTGTTTTTGTAGTTAAAAAACTTTTACCATGCACGAACGAAAATATTTACAAAAAATATACTCTTGATTAATATTTGAACTAATATTTTTAATCGCTAAATTGAAAATATTCAGTCGTTGAGTAATAAAACTTAATTTAATAGATAGATTAATAAGATTAATTTTAAAGAGGTCCCGTTGTACATGCTGTGCATTATTAATTTAATTAACAAGAATTAAATTTAAATATTAAAAATTTAAATAAGTTATATAGCATGAATATGTAGTTTTTGCTTGATAATGGTGTATGTCATAGTTCACGGGTGCATATGTTTATCAGTCTAAGGATTCTACGCAACAAAACAGTGATGGAGTTGAATTTGCATTTAACTGTATAGAGAAATCGCTTCCCACTATCACCAGTGAGGTAGGGAGCTTCTCATGATAGCAAAATATTCAGTATTTCTTATTTTATTCAAGAACTTTTTATTTAACTATATGTATTTGTGGCATTGCTATATTATAATTTATGAGATAACTTATGCACACTTTAAAGCATTCTATTGCTTAATATCGCTTAATAATGCTTAATATGAGAGTTAATTTTCTTTATAAAAAACGAAAGAAAGAAAGTATTTTTTTTTCTTTTTCTCTTAGTTTTACGTTTCCTAATGGAAAGCAATTTTGCACGCTTCTTAGATCTTTTTGATGCCTGAAAATCAACTTTATTCTTTATAGAGCATAAAATGTCTTGTTTCTTATAAAAAACAACTCTTAAATGATCTTTGTTGAATGATGAAAAGTAAAATTTATTTTGAACCTCATAATGGAGAGTTGTTTTGTAAAAGTTCATAAATGTTTTTTTTTTTTGTTTTTTGAAACTTATATAAACTATATATTGCCGCAGCTTCAACAAAAGATAGTAGATTTGGAATCAAGGTTATCGGAAGTAAATCTATTGAATAAGGAAGCTAATTCCGAGCCAGCGAATTATCAAAGTACCACCGAAGATGCAGCAGAAATAGAGAAACTTCAGGAGGTGGGTATTGATTATTTTGAGCTCGGTGTACAATGAAGATTTGTCAATTAATTTGTCGATTGATGCCTAATTTTAGACAAACGAGCGACTATCGCAAAACTTGAAAAATGAAGTGGGTAAGCGGGCAGCATTGGATGAAAAAATAAAGGAGCTACTTTTGCTCGTTGAAGTTAGCGAATCGGAATTATATCAAGAGAAGAAAGTCGTCTCAAAACTGCAACAAGAGCTAACGAAAATTAAGGTATACATTGTTATGGGAAAGTCTTTTGCTTAGCAGGATAATAAAACTTATCGTACTACTGTTTTGTTTAGAGTGAAACTTGTGGTAGCAGTAGTAGTTCAGACCAATCAACGCTAAATGGTCCTCCTGCGACCGATTCTCCGCTATCTGAGGTCAGTATTGCAAAAAAAAAGAAAAAAAAGAGAAAAAAGAGAAAAAAAATCTTGAATTTATAGGAAAACGCTTTTTTTTTTTTTCAAACGATCGTTTCAAATTTAATAGCATGAAAATTAAATATACATACATGGAATTCATACATGACTTACAGGTGTTTTAGAAAGACTTGAATTCTATTTAACAGTTAACACAAACGAAAGGCACTGCTATATTCTCCGAGAATTATCAATTCATTATTCTCTATTTCGTTAATAGCCATAATCAAATATCTGTAATGCGCTTTATATAACAGAGTCGCTTATAAAACTAATCTCACAGAGTATTATAAATTACGTGCAATGTCGTTTCAATGTTATTTTAAGTTTCATTTTAAGTAATTGTTTGAAAGCCATAAGAAATTTCCTCGAAACTTCAAAATTATATTGAACATGTCATTTATTATAATCTGTGATATAAACTCATGTTCATACTGTACGTCTGAACATTTAATAATACATGTGTCAATAATATATAGCCAATGCTAGGAGAGAAATGTCTGATAACTGCCTTACAAAAATCCCGCCTCAAGAATACACAGCTTGAAAAGTGTTCCTTAACTGAACTCGACGGTTCGGTTAAGTCCCAACAAGACATCGTCAACAGCTCCCTTACCTCAAAACTTACTTCTAATACCTGTCACACGACAGATAATAGTACACAAAATAGCTGCAATTCTTTGAACGGACAGCAGCATAAAAAACACAAGAAAAAAAGGAAGGTAAACCCAGAAACAGGTTTCAACAAAAAAAACGTGAAATAAAATTTGAATGACTAGAAAAATTGTTCATGCGCTTAAATTTCTTCTTTTTTTTTTTATAGATATATATATATATATATATATATATTTTTACAATTTTCTGATATCATTTTATTTTATTTTTTTTGTTTTTTTTTCTGTTGTTTTTTTTTTGTTTTGATTTTGTAAAAATATTGATGATACTGCACGCGAAAAAATTACTTTATTAATCGCTAATTCTCCTCCATTTTAAGGCAGAACTATTCTTTTAGCTATTGGACATTATATAATTTTATATATGTAGTGTTTGTGATTGTTGGAAAACCGTCAAGTTGACAGTTTTTTTTTTTTTTTTTTTTATTTTTTAGTAGCTATTTTTATTCTTACATCAGTTCCTTTTCATTTCATAATAAAGAGCATTCTCTTTTTAATTAGTATGGGACATTATTTAACCTTTGTGTAAGATTTACGTACAACCTTTGTCCCAGTGTTTGTCCGGTTATGTGATGAAATATACAAAGAAGTAAGGTGAAAAAGTGTCTTTCTTATTAAGAAAGTTGAGAAAGAATTTTTGTGGTGTAAGGTGTACAGAGAAGATATTTCAATTATTTTGGTAACTAAAAAAGTATAATCCGATGAAGCCAGCTGTACGTTAAATTAAGACCCAGGGTGTATGAAAAATTGCGCTAAAAAGTAATTGAAAATTAATGAGATAAATGTCGAGCAGTGCTATCGTTAAAAAAAGAAAATATAGAACCATTCTGTTTAGCCTAACATCTTTAGAAATAATGTGTCTATTGTGTTTTGGTTGTTCTGACAGTCCACTAAGAAAGCCATGGCAAAGAGGCGCAGATTCGCAGGTACGCAAACAAAAATGTGATTCCATTCAAACTTTAGCTGCTGTTACCTTTTTACCGAAAAGGTAAATGCTGGGCAGCTAGTGAATTTACTTTTAGTTTTTTTTTTTCATCTGTCACCTTTGGAATTACATTGTTTTTTTATCCAATGTCCACAACATTAACAATTCATAATTGGAAATTCATTCATTTGTACAATTTTTCATCGTAGAATTTCATAGAGAAATGCCATTTTGCAAATTCATGCCTCATTAAAGTGATTTTTTTGAATTTCAATCATGGGCTTATTTGAAGGTACTCAACCACTCGCCGGATCATGTAAATATTATCTAGTATTATTATTATTATTATAATAATATTAATATTATTATATTATTGAGTATTATCGAGCAATCGTTTATGAATCGTTTACTATTCGTTCGTTCGTTTGTTCGTTTGTTAAAGATTTTTCATAAAAACTTAATTGTAAATCGATATTTAAATACTTTTAACCACAACACACTTCTATAAAAATAGCAAAACGATTATGATTTTTTTTTCTTTCTTCCAACTTTTCAAGGTTTAATGCTAATAATTTTACCAGTTCAAAATGACAACTTGCCATTTCCTTATTAACTATGCAAATTATACATTAACTTGCCAATATGGCACTTATATTCCCACTATGTGTGTGTGCGCGTGTGTGTTAAAATTTGTATTTCTATTTTTTTAATACGTAAAACGAAGTAAAAGTGTCGCGTACTTAACAATCCACACATTACACAACCAACTTAGATAGATGCAACGTTGCAATTGCATTTCGATTGTGATTTTATCAAACTTTATTATTCCAATCTTTAATGATCGCGATTATTGAGAGGACAATGTCAATCTTTAATAAATCCAGAGTAGCTTTTAATATATCTTTTCGCCTAATTGTCACACTTCCGTATTAGCGATAGTAATATTAGTTTGGCTTGTATACTTTGTCAAGCAGAATATTTGTATTATTAATTTGATGGAACAATATAAAAAGTATAGGGCAGCCAAAGCAAATAACACTAAAAAATGGTTCGAGTGTAAATAAAATTAAACAACTATTAAATTATTGGAGAGAATAATATAGCTATACTATAATAAACTAAATTAAAAATAGCACAATTACATTTTATATTTTGAATAGCACAAACACTGGGGTAAACGGTCCAAGCACTTACTAAAAGTATTATTATACCGTAGCAGCTTTTCATAATATGCCCGAAAACACGTACTGACTGTACATCGGTGCAATGGAAATTAATTATTCAATTACATAACACTTATTTAATATAATCTGGTGGTAATGTGATGTAACAATGGTAATGAAAGTTTTGGTTTGATTAATATATCTACATTATATAGTGATTACAATTTTTTTTCAAAGTACATTTCATAAAGTAATGTATATCGATCTATTAATTAATTGTATTGTCAATTATATTTTGCATTATAAAATTAATTGTATCGCTTTTCAACGGCATATGTCAATTTGATTATGCCAGTAGAAATTTTACTTTAAAGGTTAAAAATATTCATTCCAATTTCATAGCAATAGTTTTAATACCTATTTTGTGTTCGTAATACGCATTTTAATTTTCGTTCAAATTCAAATGTTTTGTTTGTGTGTGTGCGTGCGTGCGTGTGCGTGCGTGCGTGCGTGCGTGTGTAATTATAATTTATAAGTAAATTTTATGCATTCCAATGTAATCATTAGTAAATGAGCAAAATATTTTATCAATATTACTCAAATGATTGTCTTTTTTGTCCATTGACTTGACTAACTTTAGTTTAGCTTTCTAGTGTAGTACAATACAACTTTGTCTGCATGCGCATATATGTGTAGATTTTGTTGGTTTAGCTAATAAAAATGCCCGTTGAATTATTCTGATAGAAGTTAAATAATTGATTGTTTTCGTATTATATATTTATATTTTTCACAGGAGTAGTTATGGAATTTGATTTAACTTTTTGTTTTATATGCTGTATTTATCTTGTTAATGAATTTGCTAACAATGGTTGGTTATTGTGTTTTCAAATTTTTACAGATTTTGTATAATTTTTGAGTAATCATGAAAAAAATGATATAATAAATCCAAACGAAGCACATTGATTATCTTGAAGCGGATAGTTTTAAAAATTTTTATATGAGTATGAAAAGAGAAAATAGGCAAAGTATATAATATATCTAATAATATTAATTTCGAGTAAGAGCAACAATGTTCCACGTTGACAACCAGACATTTTTATTTGCATTTAAAAATGTAAATTTTTAAAATTTTTCCTCTTGATTTATTGCATTTATAAATTTTCAAAAATTACAAAAAAATGTATAAATATTTAGACGAAAGAAACACTTTAGCGGGAAAAAAATATTGTAAAACGTCTGTAAATACAATTTCAATTTGAAATAATGATGTTTTTTTCAAAAACTAATAATACCGTTGAATCGTGTTTTCTTCTAAATTACCAAACCAATTAGAATATGAAAATTTGATTAAACTTGCTTTAAGATAATTGATCTGCAAGCGTAAAGTAAAGTACAATTAATATTGAAAAAAAAAATTGAATATGGCAATAATTGAGTATACGAAGTATGCGTGTGTGCGTGACGAATATTTTAATAATATCTTTGATCAATTTCAGGGTGGTTCCGGAAAAAAGTAACTCCAACTAATAAACTGAATTAATTAATCGAGTCCGAGAAAGTATGCTTTATTAAGGAAAGATGAAGATAAATGTGTCGGATGCATGCGCAGTCATGTTGAAGGAACACAAACAGTAGAGACTTTGCTACCGAGAAGACTAATATAATAATTGAAATACTACGAATAATGTTTATTATACAAATATAATATTTTATTATGTGGATGAAATATAAACAATTAAACACGTAGTTAGTAAAAAGTTTGGAGGAATATTGAAAATGGTGTATGTAATGGTTTCATTAATAGATTTAACTGACTATTAATGCGCGATATAAAACCGAATATGTTACATGTAAAGGGCAATACGCATTTTTCGAGAAGAGATTATTTTTTTGTTTTGTATAGAAATCAAACGGTCTAAAGAGTATATAAGCTTGTACACGCAATACACACACATGCGCATAGATACATAATATATATATATATATGTGTATATATATATATATGTATGTATATATATATATGTATGTATGTGTATATATAAGTATGTATGTATGTATGCATATGTGTATGTATATACTTGATGATTTGCAATCAATTTCAACGAAATACACCATGATAGAATCCTTTTTATTAAGGATTGTAAGCGAAGTATGCGAAAGGGATTATTTTTTAACGAACAGCCGTACACGTTCGTAATATATAGATGATTTTAATTAAATTTGGATACGAAAATGTATTAAAAATTGTATCATAAATCCGCAAATGAGATTTGTCTCGGACAGTAAAATCAATTTGTATGCGAAAAGGTAAAGAAGTTTTGAAATATGTGCAATAATAATAAATAAAAAGAAGGTTTGTTATCTTCTTAAAATATATGATAAATTTTAATCAAGCTTTTTAACTAAAAAATCAAATTATTATGACTTAATTAGAGCATTTAACTAAGCTTTCACGAATTATGAAAGAAAATTAATATTTGGTTAGTTAGTTAAATGATTTTCAAAATGCTTAGACTTTGGCTTTTTTTATATACATATATATACATATATATATATATATTTTTTTTTTGTCAATTTTTTAAAATAATATGCATACTGGTTAGAAAATAAGGAGTACCATTAAAAGGTTGGAAAACCTAGATATTTTTACTCAGATTGTACTTATGATTACTGGTTTTATATTTATTGAAATTATAAATTAGTTTAATGTTGCCATTTCACTATTATAGTAAGTTAATGTAACCAATTAAGGATTAAGTATTCAAAAGATATTCCTGCTTTTTAATTGTCTCCTTTGTTTCAATTTGGTATTCATGCTATAAGATAATAAATCAAATTAAAAGAAAAAAAAAAAGAAAAAAAAAATTCTCTAATCAATTCGTGAATTTATTATAAGATTTAACATAAGTAACTGGTATTATTAAAAAAGTGATTATCCACTCAAGTTATAAAATAAAAAACAATTTATTACTTAACGATTAAATATTTCATTTTACATTTGTCTCGTGTATTTATAACATTTATTATTTCGTTTGAAAAATATATAAATTTTCTAAAAATGACGCTCTTCTTCACAAAATTTATACAACTTTATTTTTACTTAAGTTTGTTTCTTGAAGTATATATATATAAATTACATCGCAACAATATTTAATGTATATATTTGTATATAGTAATATATAAAAACATATACATATTGCTGCTTTAATAAAACGAAATTCTTTAATTGAGCATAGTTTGCAAAAAACCAAGAATGTAACTTCCTAGATCCTCATCTTGGTTTGTCCAAGACACGTATACGCTCTTTTGATCATCTTCGTCGCCCTCCACTTTCACCAAGACCGATTCAACTGATATCGAACCATCCGTCAGCTGCACCGTCCAACCAGATAATCTCTCCTGTAATGGCTGCAGTAATTTACGAGTCGTAGAATGTGCTGGCCCAGGATCTCTGACTTGGATAGTCGATGTAAATCGTACTACATGCTTCGTTATTCCTGCAGCTTTTGAAACCTACGCACACTTAAAATTATTAACCCCTTCTGCTTCTAATTATAATATAAAATCCAGGAATTGGATGAGCTTACCTCCTCAGCATCGACAAGACAGATTCCATCCTCTCGGCACATCAATACACTATGAAGTAGCCTTCGTCTTTTGGGATCAGGAGGTAATGCAGAGTACCGTTTGGCTTCGGATTTCAAAAGTGCCAATGAAGCATCGACGGGGACTTTTGACGTCGTAGTGATAACGCATGTCTCCCCATTTGCTGGATTATAACAATTCGTTCCAAATTCTTGCTTTATTTTGTCCTTTAAATATTCCATTTTAGTGAACTCTCCGTGAACCAGCATTACATTTTTCGGCTCGCAGTACTGTATCAATTGCATAATACCCTTGGCATCGGCGTGAGCAGAAAAAGACATATACTCCACGGCCATTTTAACTTCAACTATTTGGCGATTCTCAAATTCAATTCTTTTAGCACCATTTAATACTTTATGACCCACGGTCCCTTGCACGCAAAAGCCAGGCATTATGACCATATTGGCTTCGTTCACCGCCCATTTCTTAAAGATTTGCAACGATAAGCCAGCGTGCAGCATTCCGGGTGTAGCGAACACAACCATAGCACCGGGATTATCAACGTACGACTTATCAAATGGCTTGATATGTTTAAAATCAAACATATTTCTTTGCACAAAGGTCTTTTTAATCTTCTGATTCGTCCACGTTATAAACATTTTGTAATAATTATTAGCTTTTTCTGTGAGGCCAAGGGCAAAGTATACAGGGACCTTCAGGTTCATTCGCTCCCAGTAAGTTTCTAATAGAATACATAATTCTTGAGCTCGGCCCAGCGCAAATACTGGAATCAACACCTTGCCACCTTTATCGATACATTCGTGTACTTTCTTAAGAAAATCTCGTTCCCTGCATCTTTTCGAATCTCTTATTGTAGTGGCATAAGTGGATTCCGATATAAGAAGATCGGGTCTACATTTATCTATCCAAGCAGCTCCTAAATGCCTGTCCGGTGTCATATTATAATCACCCGTATATACTATGGATTGCGAGCCAACGCGCACCCAAAACATCGAAGCACCAAGTACGTGACCTGCGTAATAAGCTTTTATCTCGAGCTCCGAGTCAACCATAACTGATTGATGTAATGTTACAGCGACGACCTTTTTCATGCAATCCTTTATCATTTGCGAAGTAAAGAAGTTGCTTTCGCCTTTACGTTCCACGGCAACTTTCCTCATATCTTCCAGTAAAATTGGTGCAATGGCCTTTGTTGGGTGTGTCATGTATATTGGCCCTGTGTATCCCACCTTGAGTAAAATTAATTTAAAACGATAGTTAATGGGCACAATGACGATTTATCACAATACCGTTTAACGTAAGTACTTACCATTTCAGTAAAATATGGAAGAGCTCCGCAGTGATCTAAGTGAAAGTGAGATATAATAACGCAATCGATGTAATTTGTTGCTGGTCCTTCGGGCACGATGTATGAAAAATCCGGAAACCTTCTTTCGTCGTTAAAACCCATGTGCATACCACAATCCAACATTATATTTTTGCCACCCATTGTCACTAATATGCAACTTCTACCAACGTCTTGGCCCGCTCCCAAAGGTGTCACTTTTATATCCGGCATAATTGCTCTTATTCATAAACAATTAGCTTGGCAATGTAAAATATTTACAGCTTACAATTAGCATTTACAGATTACAATAATTTTTATTAATTTGAATACTACGAACTGCGTGTATTGTTTGTAATCCATTGTCACCTTGTAATAATAAGCCGACTTAACCTCAACGACTTTCTCACTCCTTGGAGTACTTAAAAAAATAACTCCTATAAAAACAAAAAACACACAAATGAAATTAATTACAGAACATACGGAATTTTCTTGGTCAAATAAATAATTGTTCTTACATTTTAAATACGAGTATGCTGAATAAAGATAAAGACGCTGGACAATCGACTACTCCTCTCCCTTTAACGATATGCTAATTATTGAATTCAGGTTCTTCGACGTTCCTCCACCTTACATAAAAGCTCAGAAAATGCTGTCATTGACATTCGCAACAATTCCGTTTTTCAATCTTCTAAATTATTTAACATTAAGAATAGGAATTGGCGCAGCAAAAATTAGCAACAATAACGAGAGATAATAATAATAATAAGTGGAAGGATTTTCTTTTACACGCCTCGTTATTACGCCTATATTTACATTTTCATACAAAGGCCCGAGATTACATTTATTAATTAATTAGCTACTTTTGCTTGCTAAGATTTGCCAACTTAATGCATCTCAAGATTAAACTTAATTATCAATATTAATCGCTCATTGATATTAAGCAGCAAGTAATTGTACGATCAAATAATGTTACAACATATACTTTACATTTGATGATTATTAGCCTGCCAAGTGATTTTGAAGAAGGAAAAAACGAAATATCGATGTTAAATTCATTAATTTTCCACGAAGAAATTGGATGAAACTATTCAAATTGCTTAAAAACTTGACAACGAGTGCGAAACTTTTAGATTTTTTTAGACCAAAAAAAAAAAACATTAGTAATGTAAAGTATAATTTCATTATTATATGTATTTATTTTGTTAATAGCCGATAACTATTTTGTAATAACAAAATAGAAATAAGAAGAAATACCTATTTGGTAATACCATATCAATAAAAAAAAAAACAAATTATCAATTGTTACGCGTACTAATAATAATGGTAAAATAGTTTTGTAATTTTTAAAAAAAAAAAAAACAAAATAACATAGAATAAAACAGAATTAAAAAATTGAAATCTACATTTGAATAGAACGAAAACTTTGTTACAATTCCACGCTTTTAGTGTATAAAGACGATATAAAGGCTTTCGTAAATCAAATAATCTACGAAAACGTGCAGGCTAAAGCATATAAAACAGGCAATTTTGAATTTTGAATTTCCTTTGCATTTCAACGGCGGCAATTCGCAAACCAATAAATGTAACTTAATGTTTAATGAACTTAATAAACGCTGCATTATAAATGTTTCTCCTTTTTTAAGAAATACCTCATACCCTCTCTAATCCTTTACTTTTTTCTTCCTTTTTTGGTCGTTTACACTTATGTACGGGCGTGTACCACTTTCTTCGGCCGCTTTGGTCGCCGAAAAAAATCGTTGCTCAATGCTTGCATTGAAAAGTACAGAGGTGCAGCCAAGAACTTGCTTATCTTTTTCATTTTTCTTAAACAATTTCCGTTCGTATAGCATAAGATACCTCGAGATCCCCTCCCACCGTGCGAAAAGGAAAGGTTCGCGTTTATTCCTTTCCGAGAATTCAATTACGATTGCAAAATAAGTACGCGGTACCTGAACATACATTGGTAGCTTTAAGCCAACCGAGAAAATCCAAGCCATTGAATGTGCAGGTATAAGGAATTGAGCATAAACCTCAGGTAGGATTCTTTTCTTTTCTTTTCTTTTCTTTTTTTTTTGCGAACGCACAACATCTTCGAAATTAAAATTACCGGCCGTTTCTCTATTATTCTCATCTCCCTTCTCGCTGTCTCATTACATTTGTATACCGAGAAAATTCACTGCTGTACGAAGGAATATTCATTGTGTAGGGGCTAATTACCGTATGGGGCCACTTATTCTTCTCCTCTAATTTTCACTTTTATTACTGAATTTGCTTTAAATAGCTTAAATATATATATTCATGTCGAACGCTTACTCTGGCCAATGGAAATTTTAGACCCTAAATCATCTATATTTATCCTCATCTTACCTTACTAAACAATAACATTATCCTCTTCCTTATCAAGTGCATTAATTAAAGCATACAATTCAATTTTTATTATTTGCAAAATGAAAAAATTACTATATTTTTAAGTGCAATTCTTTAATCAAATTAAATTGGAACATAATTGAATGTTTTTTTTTTTTTTTTTTTTTTGCTATAATATACGAAAACATCAAAATATTGTGGTGAATTTACGAATTTTTGCTAAAAGCTCAAGTAATTATTTCCATTCGTGTATTTTTAGAATTATCAATGAATTTCGTGATTAAGACATATAATTATTGTCGTATTGATTTTTTTTCTTTTAATTCTATCTGTAAATGTTAAGTAAATCGATACGTATCTGTTAAAATATTTAAAGCTTGTTAATTTTAAGCATGCAATATGTATATCGTTAATGTTGAATTCAAGTGAGATAAAAATATGTAATCCCGCGATATAATAACTATACGAGTGCAAATGTACACGCATTCCTAATGTAGTATTTTTCAAAAATATTTAAGAAATGTTTGCATTTAAACTATTAAACATTGCTATGTACTCAATGAGCAATAGATGTAGCTTTCGTAGAAATATTTTAAAACTTTTAATACAAAATATATCTTACAAATATTATGTTTGCCTCGATTGGTATGATTTAATTTTTTGTCGTTTTACTAATCAGCTCTTTATAACATAAAAATACAATAGAATTATTAAATTTATAATTAAGCTCACGATAAACGAATTTTCAACCAAATGGTATTAAATCAAGTTTAGTTATTCTATTTTAGTATTTAATAGTTTAGTTTATAATATAGATGACACTGCTATAATTAAAGCGGTAATAATTAAAATATAATAGAAGTGGGGCGTGCGTTCAATTGAAAAAAGAAAAAGAAAAAATAATGATTTTCTACAATATAATTCATAATTAAAAAATTCTATTGTAGGAGGAACGGATTTTGCTCCAAATATAAGAATCAATGAGAGGAGAAGCCATCATTTTTATTAATTAATTTTTGTAACGAATGCCTTTAGTAATTTATTAAGTAATACTATCGTTAAAATTTGGATGCCAATTGATTAGATAATTTATAATTGAATTTCTAATATAATATAAATATCATTTAGAATTATAAATGAGGTTGAGATCGCCATAAAATTGCTTATGTATTTTCTTTTTTTTTTTTGAATAATTCTTTAAGCTTTTAATTTCAATGCAGATTATCATATTATTAATTCGATGAAATAACGCAAGTTCATATCTTTGATTGATCATATGTTTGGGATAGATTAGGATAAAGACAAAAATACAGGCGCACAATGCTTAATTATATTTTTCAATTTTTATTCGTAATATTATAATTGTAGCAAGTAATACTTCTAGTTTTATTTACATGTCACTGTATTCTTTTGATCCTTAGTAATCAGCTTTTACTTGTAATGCGACCATAATGAGCGCAAAACATGACCTCGCCCACTTATTACTCATCTCGAAAGTGCATTCGTTTATGTGGAATGTTGTGTGCGTGTGGCTGGGTATATCTGGCATATGTGAGTATCGGTGTATGCGTCATTATATTGTAGCAGATTGTTTAATAATCATTCCCCGTGTAGAAATCATTCGATGTGTTGGAACGAAATCAAATTTTCATATGTACATTATATGCTAGCGAGTCGAAGCGAAGAGTGTTACATTAATTATCTCGATCGTATAGATTTGAAATAAAGCGAGAGAATCCGACAGATATTGACTAACGCTACGGTAAAATACCGAACATTCAAATGTTAAAACATTTAAATCAATAAACAATTAAGTGAATAAGTCGCGTAGGCTAAAGTAATTTTTTTTCTATCGTTTGAAGATGATGCACTAAAGTTTCCCGTGCCATAACGAAAGCCTCGAGTGTTACAAATTGTCATTATCTTGTTTGATATGTGGAAAATTGAAACGGATTATATATTTCATCGTATATTTGATAAATTTTTAAGCATTTTCGATTATTGTAGTAGGCGAATCAATGGGGAAAAGCGTAAATAAGAGTAGATTTTTCGCGAGATCGTGGAAATAAGCATTTTAGTTGGATGGTTGGGGGGGGGAGGGGAAACGAACGGGGCTTGTAGAAAAAAGTGACTGTCTTATCAAACGCTAAAACAACTTTTCGAAACACATAATCAGTTTAAAAAACTTATTTGTAAAAATAAATTCACGATTGTACACATCAATTTTTTATTTTTTTCTTTATTATAGCTAACAAAAGAGTTTGCTTTACTGCGAAGATAATTCCTATGTATATATGCTTTCGTGGTTTCTCTTCTTGTAACTGTACAATGTAAAATATAATTCCATCTAGCTAGAGCGACTCTCGGTACGGCTGAGCGCATTTTCTTTCTCATGCTTATTTTCATTATTATTATTATTATTATTATTGTTGTTTTTTTTTTGTTTCTTTTGTTTTCTTGTGTTTTTTTTTATTTATTTATTTAATATTTTTTTAAATGCTTTATCGTAATTTCGTAATAGGGTAGGGGACTAGGTGAGACGAGAGAAGACTTTGACATGATAATTCTATAAGCTTCCCAAGTCAATGTCAAATCAATCTATTATTCGCCGTGCGATCGAGACGGGATCGAGAAAGAGGCGGGAGCCGAGGAACGATTTCGGTAATTGTCTGCGCTAATAGGAGGAAGGAAGTTTTCAGAGATATTTTAGGAATCTGGTAGAATTCTTCAAGCTCAAAGTCTTCGTTCCTACATTTAGTCCATTTATGTCCACTCAGTACATTCATATTTTTTTCAAGTTATGCATTATTAAGTGTAAAGAGTAACATCTTTGTTCATAGATATTGCATAGAAGTTAATTAGTATAAACATCGGTTTTCAGTACATTGAGGGATATGCAGATAAAGGATGCGACGCACCAACGAGAAACTTGTCATTCGTCTTAATAATAATCGGCGTTAACTTAGCCACGTAGTGCGTAATTCATAATATTGTTGTTGTTTTTTTTTTGTTTTGTTTTCTCTCTCTTTTCTTTCCTTTTCCTTCGTTCTTTCTCTCCTTCGCCTTCCCACTTTATTTATCGATGACTTCTCTTCCGATAATCCTCATCGCAGTCATAAGTTATTAAAAAACATTTTTAATGCAATGAATTCGAACGCATCCTATTGGGCTAATACTTTGGTTTTTCTTTTTTTTTTCTTTTTTAATTCTGCAGTCGAATTTCACTGCGGCAGTTAAATAATTAGCAGTCGATGTTTCTATTTATTACATTCACTGGTAGGCGTTTTACGAATAAAAATGACAAAAAATGTCAAAATTTCAAATAGAGTGAACATCTTTTAAAAACGCATTTTTTTTGTTTTCTTTTCTTTTGTATCATAGACGGTTTCAGCCTGGCATTTATAAATATATAAACGAAGTATATAAACCTTTTAAAAAATAATTGAAAAATCAGTTGGAAGGTGCTTAGTAACGTAATAGGCGAACGAAGAGCTCGTTTGCATCGGACGAGAATCTCGAGAATTTCTTTATGCCAAATGAAGCTCTGTATAAGTATAAACGAATACGCTAATTCTGTTTCGACATTTCGACTGGTTAATTATTTCCTTTTTGTATAAAAACTTCGCGCTTCCAAGTGCCAGAGTTTTCGAAAGTTTTGGTACTCCATAGCGTCGAATAATTACGGGAATTCGTTACAATAGAGTAGAGTAGAGTAGTTTTAAGAGCAATCAATGAATTAACGATTAAAGATATCCCTTGCAGAAGAACATGAAAATCGTACGAGTGCATAAGTGCAGAAATACCAATTTCAGAAAGAACTTGAAAAGATGTCAAGTAATGTGAATTTGGTGGGTCTTTTTTTTCTTTTTTCTAAAATTTTTGAAAATCTTCTCTACCTCCCTAAATACTCCTACAATACAATAGATAGTAATAACGTTGAGATTAAAGAAAAATGTTTATAGAAAAATTTTTCAGGCGATAAACACTATCATTAGTAGCGAAGTAACGCATTGTACTTGTTCATTAGTAAGTTTTTTTTTTTTAATTTGATATGCGAGTGAATCAGTACCCCCGTATCTCATTCGTAGTTCTCTACTTTTCCGATTTCTGTCAAATCGAAATTTTGCTTATCGTCATTTCTGCATAGAAGCGTAACTTTCAATTAGCTTAATTTAACTTTCGTTCTTAATTGGCTTATACATACATATATATTTATATAAATAAACAAACATTAAATTAACATTAGAAAACAAGTTTTTTTTTTTTTTTTTATTTTAATTTTAAGTGGAGTCGACAAATGACAGAATCGTCAATTATATGAGAAAGAATGTTTCTTTCATTGGTAATAACGAAAATTCGTGTTATATGATTTAACAGTGCTCAATCATATTATAATTATCATAATGTTCAGGCTCTTTTCTTTTTTTTCTTTAAACATTCGGTCATTCGTCCTCACAGTTTTCTAAAAATATAAACAACGAGCTCTTACAAAGACGATATTCGCGTTCGCCTTGTGCTTTATAGTTTTAACTATATGCCCGAACCGCTTGCACTATTTACTCAAACATTATTGCTTGGACAAATTTGATAAATTTACTTTGCTTTTAATCTCTAGCTTTCGAAAGTTGCCAATTCCATGTCTAACCTATAAATTCGCTGACTAGTAAGCCATCATAGTGCAAAATCAATTCAATTGCCACTCGATTAAGTCGAACGCATCAGGACCGAGTAAATTAACGCTAATTGCAATCGACACTCTTAGTACCTACTCAATACAATTCACATATCTAACGAGCGCCATGTTAAACTACACTCAAACGATAACCTAAAGATTCACAAATCCTCAACATAATAATAATATCAGTTTTAATACATTTTCCCTTTAGAGACATCCAATAATCCAAGACGTCTTAATTGAAATCCTCGTCAATCAATCTGTTGCTTACTCAATACTCATTCTCATTCTTAGATTAAATATGTTAATTTTATGATATCAACAAATCAGAATAACATCGCGACAACATTAGAGCTTAAGCGACTCGGTTACGCCATAAGGAAACGACGACGCCGAAACGCTCAAAGTATGAGTGTGACAATGATGCTTAGTCGCTACGCTTTATTCTCATTCTTATTTTATACATTACTTTTGCATTCGTGCTCCACACAACACTTCTGACTTTCTCACACAAACTTCTCATACCGAAACGAGACATTACTTTTACTGACATTACATTGGCAATACTGCATTCGCAATCTCCGTGCATGCGTGAGCGCGAGCAAACAAACACTACACACATATATATATATACACATATATATATATGTATATGTATGAAGAATTCCATGCAATTCAATTTATTCGTTAGCTCGAACGCACAAACCCCCCCCTCTCCTTATGCTTTATCGTTATTATCGTTAGGGCCTCGGTTTCGTATATATATATATATTGTTAATGCTTATGTATATCAATACCGATGACTTGATGAACGTCCCCTCTCCGATATAATTTACCTTGTATTATTAATAAAATCTAAAATTTAATAAACAATGTACACGTATAACACTATTCATAAATAGTTTTATATATATATATATATATATCATCTATACAACAATAAATGCCATAATTGCTAAATAGAATCCATACGCAACCCAATTGTAATTATTCATTTTTTTTTTTTTTTTGCTTTTTCTTTTCTTCCGCTTTTTTCATCTCTCCTTTTTCCCGTTTTATTCTACTACTCCCTCTTGTCCCTTACAGTTTTAATGCTCCATCGTGCCCATTTCTTTTATATTCAACACCTTACGAATTTACGAACTCGAAACACACGAAATATCCTTCGTAATCACACAAACACAACAATATTTCTGACCCGCAGCAAAATATGTCGTCGACCAATGTGTACGCCCTATTTCCCCACACCTCCACCTCCTCCTCCTCCACCCAAACATCTAATTATGCGCGTGGCCGTCAATTTTCTTGGACAGAGAAAATTACATTTTTACGGGGCACCTTTGATTTTTATCTACATATGAGAGGGGCACCGGGGCTGCGAGCGTCTACGCACTTTAAAGAGCTCCGACCCACGACAAACTCCTCTGCCCCACAAATAAAGCGCCCCTATTTTACATTCGCCAATATGCGGGGGCGGATAATAACTCGAGACCCGAGAGACTTGCCACGCACGCTTCGTTAGGGCAGTCCGCGCCCCTCTGTCACTCTCGCACTTTTTTGCCCCGCCACCCCGCCGCCCCGCCGCCCTTCCCCTAATATCGTGCCACGGGGCTCTTCGCGAGTTCAATTCTTGCGGCGTGGCGGCGAGGTCGCGCATACGCAGCAGCGACACTCTATATTATTCCTTGGTTACCCGAGACCAACGACCACTACTATCTCAATTCTCGTAGCAATCTAGCCTCGATTAAACTTCTTGTCCTCTCGTGCTCCGCCACTCGCTCGCCCATTTCGAATCGTGGGAACACAGTAGCGTCAGTCTTGGTTCGTCTGGGCTCCAGGGTTGCTTTATACGTACCACTCCTTCACGTTGTTGGGGTCGCGTTTCTTACCGTTTCTGCTGCCACCCTGGCCGTTCTTCAGGGCTCCGTTGTAGGGTTGGCCGGGGCCGAGGGCACCTCCGAGTAGGGCCGCGTTAGGATCCTGGCAGAAGCTCTTGCCCTCGTCGATCTTGTAGTTCACCTCGGGCCGGCTCTTAAACTTGAGGATTATGAGGATTATGAGGACGATGGCGATAAGGGCCCCGGCTATTATGCCTATTATCAATGCCGCGTTCTCCGCCGTCTCGGACGTTATGCGCTTGTTGTTGTTGTTGTTGTTATTGTTGTTGTTGCTGTTGCTGTTGCTGTTGGTGTTGGTGTTGACGTTGATGTTCTTAGGGGGCATGCTCATGATCGTGTGGGGCAGCCTCGTGGTGGTGGATGGCTCGTGCCTCTCTGTCATCGAAGGGAGCGTCGGTCGATGGCTCGTGCTAGATGTCGTGGGCTCCTGCGTCGTCGTGCTAAAATAGCCACGCGGGCAACGGTTAAGCCTCGACGAGTCGATGACGAGGGCGGGCTCTCGCCTCCCGGGGCGATTATTAAGAGCGATTAAGCCTCGGGACTCACCTGGTGCGCGTTGCCTCGGTGATGGGCTGCGCGCCCGTCGGCCCCACCGACTGGACCTCGGTGGAGTGCGAGGATCCACCACTCCAGGAGACGCTGCCGCTGGTGGTGCCAGTGGTGGTGCCGCTAGTGGTGCCGCTGGTACTCGCCTCCCCGCTGCTCGTCCGGTAGCCCGACGTCGACTGTCGCTGGGTCGTGTAACTCGCCGAGGAGGAGCTCGCATCTGTGACAGGAGATAAGCACTGAGTCGCTCGATGCTTTCGCCCTTCGCGTGTATAGAAAATCGAGACGCGCTTTGGATATTATATTGATTGGCCAAGCCGGGGGGGACTTTAAAAATACAGTCGACGATTTAAAAATACCGGCTTGGAAACGCGGGGATCAGGCCACGTCATATCGGAATTCGATAGACCGCGTCCGCGTACACGACTGCGCCAATCGACCGGCAATTTTCAGCATCGCTCTGTGATCAATGGTGGTGGTGGTGGTGGTGGTGGTGGGCTGTCTGGCTTGGCCTTTTTTCAACCGCTTTGTTTGGTGTGGGTGCGCGGACGCGTGGGTTTATACGCACCGGTAGCCGAGGTGACGAAGACCTCCTCGGTGGTGCCGGGGTCGCCGGAGCCTTCCTCGTTGCACTCCTCCTCGTCGTCGCAGGCAATGTTTTTTTCTTGTGTCTGTACGCCGTGGTTGCGCGGTCGACTGACCGTCGGTGACTTGGTCGGTGCCACGTACACCGGCGTGATCAGGTCATCTGTAAACAATAGGGTTGGGGCGGGGCGGGGGGTGGGGGGGGAGAAAGAAAGTGAGTGATATATATATAGACACGCTCGTTAATCATTACTTTGCGAGGAGTAGAAAGAGGCCTTCTCTTCCTCATATTTTATTCTACCACTGTGCTAATGTAGCATGTAATGGTGTATCGGCTCGTGCCTTACTTTTTATTTAACATTGCGTGCAAATATTACGGACTCGGGGCTTTGTTGTGCTTTTTTCCAAGCGACGTAGTAGAGCGAGTGAGAGCGAGTGAGAGTGAGTGAGAGCGAGTGAGAGCGAGAGCGAGTGAGAGTGAGAGCGAGTGAGCGAGAGTAAGTGAGAGTGAGTGAGAGTGAGCGAGTGAGCGAGTGTATGTGTGTGTGTGAGAGAGAGAGCGAGAGCGAGTGAGTGAAAAGACGGGGTTAAATTATTAATTTCTTGAATAGAGTCGTGTGAATACCTCATTGATCGAATAAGCAACGGGGGCAAATGGGAAAAGAGAGATGGGGAAAGGAGAAATGAGAGACGATGATAGGAAGAAGAAGAGAAGAAGGGACAAGAAGAATATCTTTGTCCCTCTGATTTCAAGCCTCTTGGGCTCATACATATTATCATAATTTAATAAATCTTAATAATAATAGATCGAGACTTTCAAAAGACGTTGTTGTTGGCTGTTGTTGTTGCTGTTGTTTGTTGATCATCGAATCCAGTTTTTAGTCAGTCCAAGAAGATTTCGTGCCGGGATCGTATGAGAGGGCAGGAGGTGCGAGGGCCAGGCGAGAGGACGGGAGCCAATGAGAGCTGCGTACTTTGGTTTGGGGTCCGAAATATGCAAATGAATTGAAGATACAATCGGGCGAACATGAAGGCGAAAAGGTGGTTGCAAGACGGGTTGGAGCTCCGCCGCGTTTCTGCCCCAGAGATTATGCAACACGATCGGCGCCTATCCCTCTCCTCGGCCGCACACATGTTCCCAATCAGCACTCCCCACCACACCCATTTCATTTAAACAATTCATTAATGAACAATCGCCCCCCACCCCCCAACACCCCCTTATTCCCATCCTATCTTTTCCGCTCCAAACGCTCATCCCAACACCACCCAACTCATCTCAAGTTCCGTCTCGCCGATCATTATCGCGCACCTTCATCATCGCGCTTTTAACTCGCTCGTTACAATCGTCTCGTCCTCTTGCTCCCGACCTATGGCTTCCCGTCATTAAGTAAAGCCGCCTTTTTTTACCATTCAAAAATCCATCGGAGTTGAAGGGAGCGCGATAAACGAGTGCGCTCACGGTACAATGAGCGCCAGCATATGGATACAATGTCGCATTGCACACTGCCTCGGCCGTATGTGCACACTCAATTGTTGTCGGGCTGCTGCACTGAACATTATTTTCCCGCTTTACAGTGGTTTTCTGGTCCCATTATAAGCCCCAGCCATTTCAACATCAGAAACGCTAAGGGGTTTAAGCATTTGCTGAAAGGGTCTGGCTTAGCAGGTAAGGGAAAATGTTTAACCGACCGGATAAAGGCCGTCTCTCTCTCTGGCTTATCTCGGCTAGTGCCAATTGATTTAATAATAATCGCGCTCATTATCTATCGGGCATTCCACGTCCTTTTCATTATCAGCGAGAGCAGCAACATCTTGAGCTTACTACGACGCTCTTATCGTTACATTGTTCCCTCGCTTATTACACTTGCCGTCTCGCAGCGACCATGCGCCCCAGCATAGCACAACGACTCTCCACAATTACAAGAGGAACGATAACAAGGTGAAAGGTGCAGAAAATGAAAGTAACATTCACTTAGAGGAGTAGTTTCCGGATGTTACTTACACTTACCCGAAGCATTTTCGTAAATGGGAGTGCACTCGTCGTCCTCGTCGTCGCCGGCGCAGCCGCTCCCCGCCCCGGAGAATATCAGGTCGTCGGAGACTCCAGGGAAGCCGGAGGCCGGCGTCTGCAACACGGCAAAGCGTCAACGATGGCCTCCCTCTCCCTCATCGTCGTCCCTTATTCCCGACTCCCGAAGGGCTCGCTCACCTGTTGCATCCGCTGGAGGGGCGCTGCCCGATCCACGAGGCTCCCGATCGGCAGCATCTGCACGTCGCCCTTCACCATCACCCGGTTGTCCTTCGCCGCGGCTCGAGCGAGCTCGAATATCCGCACCCCGTTGACCACGAGGCCGGAAATTATCCCGAGATAGGGCTTATCGATCCGGCTCTTGCCGCGATTCCAGCGGCCGCCCACTTGGATCGTCGACTGGCTGTTGAACACGATGTGCTGCTTGCCTGCAATGTGACGTATTTCGTGCCATCAGAGACTAGTAACCAGCCTTTCTCCCCGCCCTTCATTACTGAATGATCAATCGCCACGCGCAATAATACAGCGCGGCCCATACATGTCCCATTGATTATCCAGAAAATGATTGCTCCGTCAGGGTGACAGACACGCCGTGGGAAGAATGGACGTGGCGCCTAATTATTACCTACGGGCCAGGCGAACGAGAAGTGTGCTGTGAAAATGTGGATTGGAGAGGGTGACGGACGGGCGAGGGATGGCGAGGGGGGTGGGGGTGGGATGGGGTGGTTTAAGGTTTAAGGTTTAAGCCGTAGGTCGAGAGTGGCGCGATCGCTCCCTAAGCCCAAGTAAAGGTTGTTGTTGTGTGTCTTGGCGATGCCGGTGCGAGAAACAGCGGGGTCAGATGGGCGGCGAGGAGGAGGAGGATGAGGAGGAGGCGAGAGGAAGGTAGGGAGGTAGGGAGGGCGGGTAGGAGGGGAACCGGGTCCAAAACTGGTCGAACGAGTCCTCGGCCAAAGGTTGATCAACGTTTTTGTCGATTCTTTGTTTGACGGATGTTTTCCTTTGACCAAGCACCAGGCGAGCATGAGGAAGGAGAGGTCGCATGGCTCGGTTCCCCACCACCTCGGCACTCGACTGACCATTGGTCACTCGCCGACTCCCGGTGCCCCACGGCTGAAAAGAACGTTCACGAGGCCGTGGAGAGGAAAGGGTCTTCTCGCTCGCCTCGTTCCCCACCTGAGGATCGCGACTTGCCTCGAGCCATCAAGTACCGGCGAGCCCTTTCCCTTCGTAAGGTCGCAAATCCCTTGGTTTTGAGACCAGGCGATCATGATGATTCTGCGCACGCTCCGCGAGCAACCCTTTCTGCACTCGTTATCATTCTTTTTCTCTCGTTTTAGCCTTTTTTACCTCGAACCGAGCCCTTCTTTTCCGGAAGACGAAAGGGACGCCAGCGCTTGGACGTTACGTGCCCGACCTTCCCACTCGGCGTCGGTTAGGCCCGACGCTTGCGCTTTCGCACTTACTGTCCCAGTGATTCATCATCATCGCCGCCACCGCCGCCACCGCCGCCACCGCCGCCGGCTTTCATCATCGGCATCCAAGAGCGACGAGGCGACTAGAAGAACTACCGCGATAAGTGGGTGGGATATGGTAATAATGTCGCTTGGAAACTATTGCGACGTCTAAGCGTGCAGATCCATCTAGATAGGAGAGACGGGAAAGGAAGAATGTTCGTAGGCGACTTGGAGTCGGGACTGATGAACATTCGAGCGATAAATAAAGGCGAAAAGGGATTTGGTGGATGATGCGAATACACGTGTGTGTGTGCGTGCGCATATATATATATATATAGCTATATATATATATATATATATATGAGCGTGCGAGTGTGAGTATATCGAGGGAGTGAGAGAGAGTGGAGGGGGGAGAGAGCGTTTGGGATGCTGCGCCCGAAATCTCGGCATGCAAATCGAGAGGCGACATCGATCAGGCCATCATGGCGGGCCCGGAGGTTCGAAGGCACGAGTCGCCATGGGCCCTCGAAAGATTTCGATCGGAAAAAATCGATAATCTGGCTATTTTTATACTAGGCGACTAGAAGCCGCAATGGCTACGAAAAACCGGTTGCCCCGAAGCGCACGCGGGTCGAGAACTCAACTCCCAAGACTGCCGCCACCTCGCCCCAACCACGTCCGGGTCCTTGCTTCTACAAGCTAATAACGAGTCGCCTTCCTAGATTTGCCCGCATTCCGTCGCAGCGCTAATTAGCCATATGTCGGGCACGCCACGCGGTACTATTGATTGGCGCGCGCGCGCGCGCCCGCCCGCAAGTGAGAGCGGGCTAGACGGGATGGTGAGGGGGGGGATGAAAATTACGCGAAAGTCGCGTCTAATCGGAGGTCGGATGGCCGCCGTGGCGACGATAAGTAGAGATGGTGGGGGAGCTAATCACAGTTGGGGAGAATGGCTGGAAGGAGGTAGACGAGGGAGGCTCGGCACGTGACTGCTATGGACGGGACGGGACGGGAGGGGTCGGGAGGGGACGGGACGTCAATTAGCGTAGACCTAGATTTTCGTCGAGCAGAGAAAAAATGAGTCTGCCTGACAGTTCTACCAGGCGAGCAGGAGAAAATAGCTGGCTTACTTACAGAATTTAGGCTAGGCTTGCTTCTTTGTAGGCTTTCGCGCTTATGTGTTGGGCATGGCTACGTATATGCTTGTAGCGTTTCCCCCGTTTTATTCTTTCGGCCGAACGCGACATCGATTTCCCCACACTGTGCACAGGTATCGTTGATTGTAGTTGTAATTACTTACGGCTCTGCAATTATCGTGCGCTTCCTTTTTAATAATTTCATCTCGTTTCTTAGCCGTCGTTTCTCATCTCGTATTACCGTGTGAATGTAATTTCGTATGCTCGGAAGTGGCGCTAATGGTTTAGAGAAAGTTGAAAGGGATTATCGGCCGCGCATAAAAGCGAAATTAATGGCTCGCCTAATATTATGTAAGCTTTATTAATTCATTGCTTCGCATTTTATACGGTGATTGTGTGTGATTTGTGCGAGCAGTTTTCAGCTTTTAACTGGAATTTGTAATTTACAAGCGTCTTTAGGGGCATTACAGCGGAAAAAGAGGCTTTTTCCACGAGTTTTTTGCGCGTACCAGCAGTTTATAATGCGTTTATCGATTTCAGATTAAATTATTTCAAAGTGCGCATTGTTCAATAGGTTTGGAGCAAGTGGGCTTTTTCGAGATTTTTCCTTTCTCCTCTTTTATTATTTTTTGTTTTTTCTTTCTTTCTTTTAACGGGTGTCGCAAAAAGGCGCGAGCATATGTACGCAAAGTACCAACAATATTTATGTTAATAATGTTCTTGTAGCTAATATATGCACTTGCATACGCAATGGAATCCTCCATTACAGTTCAAGTTTAATGGAAATGCGTCGTGGCATGCTGCATAATATTTCAATTTAGGTGCCGAAAAATATTTATTTACATATTGGCGCGTTCGAAAGGCGTAACGTCGCTTTGCATACGAGTGATGGACAAATAATGTCACATACTTTATTGATTTACGAACAAGTGAGATTTCATAAGATATTGAAATAAATAAATAACGTAGAGCAGAAGAAACGAATAAACTTCCTGCAGCAGTTCGTTAGGTAGGGCTTGAAGTAAAGTAGGGCAAAAAATGGGGGGTGCGGGGGGTAGTGGGGTGCTGGGGTGGGGTGGGGGGGGCGAAGGGAAATACATAAATAACGAGGGGCATGGGAGTTCAGAGGATTTTCACGCACACGAGGTTGTTGCCTAGTCGAGCGTACGAATATGTCGTGTTGTTGCCGCTGCAAAATTGGCTTTCGAAATTCCCTCGATGATCAATTACAAAACTAATGGCTAATTTATAATCATTAACCCTATGAGAAGGCCAATGAAATGGAACGCAGTCATAAGAAGCTTGAGTCGATTAAAGCCCAAGCGAATCCATATCCGTCGCCCCGTTCATTAAGCACGCGCTAAGAAAATTAAAGCGCGTTATTAATATTATTATTTATTACATACACTATTGCGGCAGTTACGCCGGCCAATTGAATCGAAACAAAATCATATGCATCTACAAGCATCTCTCCCAACAACGCTATTTCTCCGGACTACTTCAAATAAAGTGACGAGCAGGAAATTCGGCCGCATGATCCTCGCTGCCATCCAACACACTTACAAGTCTCCTGACATTACAAGTATCGCCCGTGCCTAATGCTAAAGTCCCCCCTCCCCTCCCCCCGCCCACCACGGCCTTTGACGATTGTCAAAGCAATGCGACGGAAAATGTGGAACAACCGAAGCCGTGTCAAATACTCCTGTCACGACGGACACTCCCAGAATCGCGCCGCAATGCGAACAACGCCATGCGTCACGTACTGTGGCGGCGCGTCGCGGCGCTGCGTGGGAGGGAGGCAGCCAGCCACGAAGAGAAAGGCACAACACGAAACTCGTCGTCCGAGGCACTTGTCTCGCAAACATAGCCGGCCAACCAGGCCAGCATAAAGTGCGAGCTGGTGTGTCGGCGGGGGCCGCGGGCCGTGGGCGGGAGGGGCGACGGCGGCGAGGGTGACGGTGACACGCGCTTCGTTCGCCACATTCCGATCCGAAGAAGACCAATAAACTGTATCAGTCGACTAGGAGAGCATGCGGCTGGGCCCGTGTCTCAACACGGGAGCCGAGACCACGCCCTTGCATGCACCTCCGGGCCCAGCGGACCGGACCCTCCGCCTCCTGCCCCCACCGCGGCACCCACGGCGAGATGGCGCCGGGCGTCCCGCCGCGGCTTCCGGGGCCGCTCGATACACGATGATCGGGCCGACGGTCCCGGGAATGGCGCGGCGAGTACTCGCGAGTGCCGATTGGCACGGGGGTGGGGCCCCCCTGCGGGGGGCGAGAGCGCGAGGGCTTCGGTCGGCTGAGGGGCTGAGTCGGCCGAGGGGTTGAGGGGCTGTGGCGATGAGGGGATGAGGTGGGAGGGAGGAGGAGGGATAGGGAGAGGCAGGCAGGCGGTTTTGACCAACACTCGGCGAATATGTTGGGGGATTCTATTTCTCGGGCAATTAGCTCTTGTGCGACATAATCTAAATTAATAAGTAAACTCGCAAGGCAGCATGACCGACGGGGAGGTGTGCCGTGGGCGAGCGCAGGGTCAAGGCCGAGCGAGGGGCCGGCGGCCGGTTCCTAACAGCGGCACATTCGGCTAATGTGGAACAGGGGACGATAAGCCGGCCGCCCGCCGATAAAGCAGCCTAATCTTGGGTCCTCGGAGCGAGCGGTGAGCCGCCCAAGTCGCCGGAGCCCCGAAGGCGCCAGGCCGTCGGATGGCTTGCGCCGTGGCTCCCCTTCGGCGCTCCTCGGCCCTCGATTCCGCCGACTGATTGGACCAAAGGGGACGTAGTTGTAGGGGTAGAAGAGGCTGGCTGGCTGGCTGGGCTAGGTGGGCTACTGGGCAAGTGGAGAGTGGAGGAGGGTCGGTGAGGAGGCGGTGAGGCCGGGGTGCGAGCAATGCTGGGGCGGCGGCGGCGGCTCGACGTCGCGCCTCTTGGAGCGGGTTTCCAGAATGCAGTAAAATAATGTTGCGTGAAACGGCAAGATTTTCTTGTATTAAGAGTGTATAACCTTATGTCGAGCACGTGAATTTGTTTATTTTTGTTCATTCGAGTTCTTGTTCAAATATGCTGAATTTTTGCAAGCGGCGTGAGGTCGATGGGAGAGCTCTTTGGGCGCACGTGCTTGCGCCGTCGAGCTGTTGATGTAATAAACAGTGGAATTAAAGGGGCCGTAAACGAAAAGAAAAAGTAGTATGCTTACGCTTCGATAAAGGATCAATCATTGACCGCTGCATTCGTTCGTGCAATCATCTTAAATTCGTCATTTGCAAAAATCTTTACCGCTCACACGATTCCTCAGCCTACAAAAATTCGCTCATATAGTGGTAATTAATGTATATTAGTAATCTGCATTTCAGATTTGCGCTCATGTTTGACGTATAAGTTACTGCCAATACCCTGATTCTATATATATACATATACCTATATATACACACATATATATATATATGCATATATATAGATATATATATATATATATAGCGCCTAAGTAATGGCTTGGTGAAATTCAATTGCATAGAGTATCGTGGAGTAGGTAACAATAGTCGACAAATAATCAAGTTCTTCATAATAATCTAAGCTCTCGGATTTTGCAAGCGTTGCCGATTAATTATCACCTTGTGGACATTTAAACGTCAGATATAGCAGGAGAGCAAGAATATTTGTACAAATTGAACCAAGGAAATTGTGCTTTTAGAAATCGAAGGTAACAAATGAGAGTTAATCGATTGGAGATTTATAATTATACAAATGCATCGTTAGATAAACTATTTGAGTACGGAATATGTCCAATTCCACGGTTCATCTGCTTTCGTAATTTCACTATTAACGCGTCGATGTCTTTTCTCAGCCAGATGCATCTGGGCCTTATAATTGCAACAGGTCCATTCCTACAAGGCCACGATATGCCAAGCGAATTAATTGGCGAATTCGCGAGCTCGGGTGCCCGTAAGTATTGTCCTGGCAATTGCGCACCCACAATTGCCCTGTAAAATGCAAGAATAGCGCCATCAAGACTTTCGATATCCTGCGTAACCACACCGCCACCAATCGCGCCTTCCCCCACCAAATAACGAGTTGTCCAATGCATTGTGTCATTGTCTACTCGTGCAAAGAGTGGGGGCGGTAATGGGTTGCGGCGACGTGGCTTGCCGACAGAAGGGTCGGGCGCGAAAAAATGGCAACGTCCGGTGGAGGTGGGAGGTGGGGGGTGGGTGGTGGTGGGTCATCGTGGGACCGAGTCTGTCGCGCGTGTCGCGCGGGCGGGAGATTGCCAATCAAGAATCGCGAGGAGTTTGGTGCATCGGCTAAGCTCGAGACGCGTCCTCGCGAGCGCTCCCGTTCGTACTTGGCGCGTTTAATTGTTGTTCGCAGCGGTGTTGGGAGCCCCGAGGCCCGCGGCGTGTTGTAGCGCAGGCGCGGGACCGCGAGGTGGGGGTCTAGTCGCTAGCCACGACGAACACCTCTGCCGCGTTTGCTCTCCTAGTATAGCAGACACGAGCGGGCATTCATCGACGAGATGATTGATGGCTGGCCGCGGTTGTGACGTGTGGTCGGGGGTGCGGAGGCCGGGGTCCCACGGCACTCGGCAGAAGAGCGCTCGGACGGTTCGCACAGGCCGTGATGGGAAAGTCGCGCTGGGTATGGGAAAGGCCGTGGATTCCCAGGCGCGGATTCTCGAGCCGAAGGTCGCGGTAGCCGCGCGAGCGACGGCTACGGCGGCGACGTCGTCGGGCGGCGCGGCGCGGCGGTGGCTGCTGCTGGGTGGTGGGGGGTGGTGGATGGAGATGGGGGGTCGGGGGGGATGGTTGGACGGGAGGCGCGACGGTTTGTGGCGAGGTGAGGAGGGGGCCGGGCGCCTAGGAAAGGGCGGTCGCAGCCGTGCCATTGGTCGAGGCGTCTACGCGGCCGGTCTACCACCGGAGGATAGTCCCTTCCTTCCTTCCTGCCTGTCTGGCTGGCTTCTCTGGCCTATCTGCTACGGGGCCATGCTAGCCTGGTGCTTCTAAACACTCGGCCCGGCTCTGCCCTAACCTCTCTATTGTCGAGCTAGACACGCGGCCTCATAGAGCCTCGAACTAGAATCTCTAGTTCGAGCTTAGATGTCATCGCTTCCTCCACTTGCTCGCCTACATCTCGCTCACTCGCTCTTTCTTCTATCGCACACCATACAAGCGCTCTCTCTCTCTCTCGCTCTCTATCTCTCGCGTACACTCGCTTATTCCGCTCGCTCGGTCCCTTCCTCTCGCCCGCCGACGACCCCTCGTCCTCGTCGGTGCCCTCTCTTTTCATTTGTTTTGTGCGCTCGAGCGCTTAGTCGCGGCTATTTTTAAACGCGACGTGGCTAGACCAGGATGCAATGCGACGTGGGGAGCAACGGCTTTTACTACAGATTTACTACGCATAGGCGAATGGCTCTCGGCGCTAACGGAGTGGAGTTATCAAAGGCGCAGGACGCGCGCGCAGCTTTCTTTGATTTTCGGCATTATCGACTCTTCTATTCCCTCCCGTGCTCCCCCTCCCCCAACCCGACCCCCCACCCAGCCCAACCACTTAACGTCCCTGCGGCTTCAGGCCACTTATGCGCTCGCTATTTTTCTTGCTCGTTTTGCTGATGTATCCGCGAGCGGACGGACACGAGGAGGTAGGAGGATGAGAATCAAAGAAAGATATCGACGCAGGAGAGAGAGAGAGAGAGAGAGTGAGAGAGAGGGGAAGAAGGCCGGGCTCACAATCAGAGAATCCAAAAGTCGTGGGAAAGCACGTGGCGACTGATAGCGAAACTTTCCCAGACTTGGATTTCTCACGGCAAAAGAGGGCCCCGCTGATACGGTTACGAATGCCAAGCGTGAGAAGATATTGAACTTGAGAGTGAGTTTGGTGACGAGACTATCAGGCACGTATCAACTCGTCGGTGGTTGAGCAACCGATGTGTCGGCGCCCCTGCTCCACTCCTGAGTCCACCTCTTCCTCCTCCTTCTCCACCTCCTCCATCTCTTCCTCCACCTCCTCCACCTCCTCTTCCTCCACCTCCTCCAACTCCTCCTCCGCCTCTTCGACGGCGCGAGGCTTGCGATCGAGCGAAACGGTTGTCCGCCCTTACGCCGCCAATGCATTCGTAACTCGGGGAATCGTTAGGATACTGTCCTTACTCTCTATGGCATGGGAACGACTCTATATTAGAGCGACATTGGTTGGTCGTGAGTGGCCTTGAATTGTTTAATTTAGGTGCGCATTGCTTGTAAAATGATTATTGAGAGGAAGCTAAGTAAAATGCTGGGCCCACGAGAGCTCAGCGAATTCGAATCCCGTAAATGCACGTGCAAAAAGACGTTGGGAATTATCGCTCGGATTTCGTATTCGTAAAATGAGGCAACTGTGGGAATTGGTGGTGGTGGTCGATCCTACAGCCATCTCTCTAAACTCTCGTCTCTTCTCTTTTCACCTCTCTGTCGGTCCCTCCCAACCTCTTGCCAACCACTCGACCACCCTCTTGATCCTCTCTCTGTCTCTCTCTCTCTCTCTCTCTTTGTTTTTATCGACCCATCCATCGATACATCCATCCATAATATTCATCTATCTATCTCTATCTCTGCAACATTGGCCGTCTCTCTCTCTCTCTCTCTCTCTCTCTCTCTCTATCTCTATCTCTCTCTCTATCTCCATCTCTCTCTCTCTCTCTCGTTCTCTCTCCATCTCTATCTCTCCATCTCTCTCTCTCTCTCTCCATCTCTCTCCATCTCTCTCTCTCTCTTTGGTTCCTCTTTGGCAGATGGAGAGTGCGTGTCTTTGGTGAAGCATGCGAGGGATAATTTGAAAGAGTCCCGAGATACACCAGCTTGTGCGCTCTAGTCTCCTAGTCAGGCTGGGAATCGGTTTCCCCTGAAGCTGTGAAGATTCTCACGATAAGGCCCGAGGAATTTCGCAAGACCTTCGGAATGTCCGCTGCGCGCCAGGTAGAATTCACTCCGCGCTTGTCTTTTCCTTAGCTCGGCGTCTTGGTGGCCGGCGGGGGACGGACGACTCGGCGGCGATCCATTACTTATGGAAATGTCGAGCGGCGGCCGATGATATAAATTCTGGAGGGAAAAGGAGGCGAAAAAGGTGCTCTCCGCACAATCCCGTGGGAAGCGGGCGACGGGACGTCAAACGTGTAACGAAAGCATCCGATCGGCCGGCGCGTCGTCGGATCTCTCCAGAAGTGACGGGAATCGTCCCACGCTCCAGTCTCACAATCGCCACTCTACTCTCGCTCGTACATGGGAACATCGGCGACCGAGCCGAGATCTCCCGCTCTCTCTCTCTCTCTCTCTCTCTCCCTCGCTAACTTACGCTCCCACCCACCCGCGACCATTACACGACTCCGCGTGTCCGGGGTAACAATCGCCACGTGGACGTAGATCCGCCGGCTTTCGTCTGCTATTTTTGCGAAAAAGACCCTGGCGCAAGATCTCGGAGCAGATGAAGTTGGCTCGCTCTCGTGTGTCCGCGGCGAGATAAGGCCAAGGCACATACCAGCCCCGGCGCGTCCTCACGGCCAATCAAATCGTTCCCACGGGAGCGTACCGTGGGAGAGTCTCCGGGAACGCGAGAAATTGAAACCCTGGAGGCCCAGGGCTCCATGTCGGCTCAAGAAGTCGCCCGACGCCGTCCGAGTTCCCCGCGACAACGGCCCGAGATCCGCGAACGACGACGACTATTTTCACTTCGTCTCGACGATTCTCCCTCGCGATCTATACCTCCCTCCCTTTCTCTCTCTCTCTCTTCTTCGCTCTCGCTCGCTCGCTCCTACGAATTTCTTCGCGGTTTTCCCCCCCGCCCTCCCCCCCCTTCCTCACCCCCCCCCCCCCCCCCCCCCCCCCCCCCCCCCCCCCCCCCCCCCCCCCCC
>JAPYYT010000716.1:0-46197 GCA_030522565.1 Ceratosolen corneri | reverse complement strand
CACCCCACCCACTACCCCCAACTCGCATCAAACTCGCACACGCGCCTCCACGCACACGTACGTCGTGCCTCCTCGCGCCCCCCCACCTCCTCCTCCTCCTGGCTGCCCATTCCCCAAGATTTTTCGGGAAAATGCATCCTCGCTCGACCGTGAATATACGTGTAGGCTTGCCTGTCAAATAATATGGACCACCCACCAACACCAATGCCTCGGATTATATCCGACGTGTAGCCGGCCCTCGCTGCTTCCTGCCTTAAACTCCCGATCGAGCAACTAGAGGCGAATATTTCCCGGCCCCTTCCTACTTAATGGGATCAGCTTCGGTCACAGCTTCCGAAAAATCCATTCTTTCACTCGGATCGATAGATGCATTATGCGCCCATGTATTCGCAAACTTTGAGCGAGACCTGCTCAAAATATTCTCTAATATGCGGACGAAGGAACAGATGAGTAAGCTTAAGCACAAATCTACGAAATCTACGAGAATCAGAAAGTTTACGGAGCTTTTACCGCAGCCCTGGCTCCCCCTGATTCCTGTAAATTGGCAAGCGCGATAACGTAAAAATTAATTGCCCCGGCTAACGCGTATCACATTCTATTCTCGATGAAGTATTAAAGGCCATTTCAAACCAAATTCGAAATCTGGAGGCAAATATAATAATCGATCATTTTCTATTGCCATAAAAGGCCAAATTCTTTGGAAAAGCCACACTCTCTCACTTGACCGAGAAATCTCTATCAGCCGTTGCTTTAATATGCAAATTCAATCGCACATTAACAATATGTCCATATTTTCATATATGATCCATATATGATCTTATTTTTATCAAAATCACCAGCTCAAGCATAAATGTGAATTTTCAATTGCAGCGGGTGGATACTTGTTTTTACGAGAATATTGTAATAAAAGAATTTGCCGAATTTTCTAAGCATAGGCTTAATTACTACTATTCTCAACGTTTATACGAGATTTTCCATTATTTGAACAAAGACAAAACAAAAATACTCGATAAAATGATTGTTGGCGATTTAAATAAAATGACTGCTGGATGTTGAAAATAATTGTTCGATGAATTTGACATATAAATTCATAACACATCTTTTCACGAGTATCTGATAATTAAAATTCACGAACTAAAATGCAGAATAAGGACATATGATATTTCAATTTTATTTATTTATTTTCGTCCGGTGAATTACCCATTCATTTTCAAAGGTCTTTTGAAAGTAATTTAAAATCTTCAAAATGTTATCGTATACGATAATTTTAATGACTTTGGTAACAAATGCCTATCATTTTCCACTATTTCTTTCTCCGCTCAAATGGAATTTTAGCCACAAAAATTAAAGACACACTAATATACAATAATAGACCTTCTGTCAAAATCGTTTTTGATAGATTTTTATTCAATTAAAAGCAGCTCTTCCAATGGATCGCAAATTATATATCCAAATTTTATGAACATAATACGATCTGCCAAGTATAAAATACTAATTTACTTTATGAATAATTAATAATTTCACCAGATTGACATAGCTTTCACAAAAAGTATTATTAAAATCCATATATATTGGTCGGACTGTGACAGTATCCAAAGTATTATTTTAATGGAATATCAAATATTTCATAAATATTATTCATACATGTGTAACTACGTAGCATTACCCAGATTAAAAGTAATATTTTCGCAAATATTTTAAAATACGGCATTAACGTCTGACCGAAACTTAAAACTCCGTTCTTGAAATACAATTTTAACGTATCACTTGTAGGCCATTCCCGTTAAAATGTATATGAGGGAAAAAGTTTTTTTCACTAGAAAGTTTTAGCTCTTTCCAACACATTGCATATACATTCAGGAGCCATATCAGACTCGATTAAAAATTTTACTACCATGAATATAAAATAATAAAGTATATATATTTACATTATATTAAAGAGCAAGTTTAACTCAGTTTCAAGTTATAATTTGTGCCTCGACTTATTTATCAAAATTGTAGTTAACAGCAACACAAAACTGTAATCACACGGCTTTTTAATATGAAAATAACAAAATCATATTTATATAGAATTATTTTCACAATAATACCGATCAAGTTATATGTAGTATGAAAATTTCGTAATATTAATATCAATCCTCGTGACATTTTATATGTTTAAATTATTAAAATTACTTGATAAAATATCATGTTACAAATTGAAAAATACGTGCAATGTTTGTCATTATGTAGAATATATAACTTATCATTATTAGTGTTAAGCAGTATTTTGAAATACATATTCATTATATACATTCAGAACTTGTTTATTGCATGTACTTATTGTTTTTAGTATTTTTAGGCACATGACAGTGTTTACAGTTTGTTTTCATTATCAATCATATAGCAGTAAACTGTCTAATACTGCATTAATTCAATTCTGTATTAGTATTTATGTATATATACATACATATATATATATATATATATATAATTATAAAAGTTGATTATAAAAAGTACTAAAATTTGCCATTAAAAAGAAGCCAGACATTCAAAAATATGTTAAATAATAGCTATTACTGTAATATTAGTTTTCGTGAAATAGCTTCTTGAAATTTTTACAATTCTGTAAAAAAAAACAACAACGCATATTTAATGTAAAAAAATCCAATATAATTATCGTACAATTTTGTGCGTCGATAATTATTATAATATATGAATAATAAGTTTGAGCACATTCGGTCACAGGTATCGGGAGTATCGTCTTCAGCCTACGCGCTTAATCTGCACCTTAACTGTGATTAGCATGAGCGAAGGTATCACCCTCTCTCTCTCTCTCTCTCTTCCCTTCTTCTTTTTCGTCGGTGTACTTAAAGTTCAATGCAGCTCGCGAGATGCCAGGTTGAAGGGGAAGGAGTTGATGCTCGCTCGAGACAAAAGAGCTCATTACCGATCTGGCCGTCTACCTAACGAGACTTTAGGATTTCCCTCCCTCCCCCCCCTGTCTCACGTATCCGCAAGGGCGCCATGGCCGACACTGGAACGTAATTAACTTTCTTCTTGCATAATAATGTGTTAGGTTAGACACGCGGTACAGAGTGAGCGCAAGAGGTGGAAAGGTGCCGGCACTATGCAGCGGAACGGTTGCGAACGAGCCGAGCGTCTCCTGGGAAATCCGATAAGCTCGATGTAGCTGCCCTCCGCACTAGTTCCACCCCTCCACCCCTCCCCCCCTCATCCTACGCACCCGCCTCTTCACATGGCCCTCCAGGCTTATCCTCCAGCCCACTCCTCGCCCTACATATAACCTCCTGGTGGTGTTAACTTTGCCACGGCCCTATCGATGCACGCGAAATGTATCGTTAGAGGTCGTTATAAAGTGCTTTACTTGTCCCGTTAATTTCAATTCGCAGTTTTCACTACGTGATATTGCCTTCGATTGCGCAACGGCCTCGGCAATCTGGCCGCAGGAGGAGGGCGCTTCGGCATTTCGGCAGTCACGATGATATTTAGCGGCGCGAGTGCAACCACTTGCTCTCCATTCCCCCATCATTAATAAGTTCTTAACGGCCAATCGGCAATCATATAAAAGTTCTTCCCGAGCAATAATATGCTCAGTGCGCTGCAGTGCACTTATCGGCACCTCGAGCCCTTACATAATTAGGTGGTGAATTTGTCATTGCTCATAATACCACATATGAATGCGATAAATTTTCTAAAGTTAGTTCGCTAGGTGTCAAGGATATGACGCAACGGGCTTACTCCGAAACACATTTCCACGCAAGTTTGTTCATTTACTAAACGTAGAGTAAAATAATTTAATCCTGACTTTTGACGTACGACACAAGTTGTATGATTTTCATTAAAATTGTTATGCATGGTTGAGCGCGAGCGTTAACTTAAAATTGCACATCATCAAATAAGATTCTCTATTATTAAACTTTTAGTCGGCCCTTGCGAAATTCTAAATGCAAACTAGTTACGAGCTCAACTTATTTGTACACTTTGAATTCAAGATTCTCCGTATCATCATTGTTGCTTGGTACATTTATAACTGTGGGCTCGCCGATGCGCTGCCTTATCGTTAATTGTGCAAGTTCTAGCTCAAGTCGTCGAGGGACGAAAAAAAAAACGAGAATCACGAGAGGCATTGTGAACCTCAGCCTCAAAGCCTCGCGCACAAATATCGAGAGGCAGACGCAATAAAAAGCCTTTGTATCGGAAGATAACTCATCTATAGCCGGATACATAGAGTGTAGTTAGCATCGGGACACCAAATCGCTATATTGCCACAATGCTAATATACTTGGGTGTACTCGCATAATGCGCGCATAGATACGCGGCGATAATCGCGGGAGCGGAAAATTTGGAGGCATAACAGCGGTCGCCTCTCATTAAATCACAAGTACAATAGGCGCATTAGACAAGGCAGTGAGGCCGCTGCGTGAACGCCGCTGTTGAAACTTGGAGTTGGAACGCGCCATATCGCGCTATCATACAGCGCTCCTCTCCAAAACGCCACCTGCTGTGATCCACAAGAGCTCCATACGTCTGTCATTGTTCGGCTATCTCTCTCTCTCTCTCTCTCTCCCGTAAGAGTATAGGCGCGCGCGCGCGCTTATGTCCTCTCGTCATTAGTAACGCGCGATACTAACAAGACCAATCAAGCCCTCACGTGGTCGCGCATCCCCCCGCTAATCAACAACTACTTCCCACCCCCCCCGTCCTCAAGCAACCCCACCGCCACCGCCACCACCCCCCGACGCACGCATCGCAACGGGCGTGAGACCTCTTTAACTAAAACCTCCGTAGCACACTATCTCCCTCCCGTCTCATCAACTTACCAATTTTATCCCACTTCTCTTTACAAAATATACCTTCCATCGCAGCCCCCCTCCCCCCAACTCATCCCACACACTTCCAACTCACTCTTTCATTGCAATTTACGATAAATAAAAATATGCAAACTCACGTAATTGCCGTAATTGAAAGATAGAAGCACCCTTACGGCATTTTCCACCTCATATTGCCTCATACATACATACATATATACATATTCGGAGGTGTTTGTTCATATTCATTTTATTACATTTACTCTTTGTGGATGATTGGTTTATCTTAATTTTTATTCGTCCAATATAGAGAATTGTTTTTTGTTTTTTTTTTTTTTTTTTTTTATCAATTTTATTCCACATTTATGGCTAATTTTTCATATATAAATTTGCAAATACAACATTTACGCTGATGATCAATTCTCAGCGTATGATATATTCAGATCTAATTGTTTAATTATGTTGAGAATTTTAACATGACATCTTTAATGAATACATAATGCCACTATCGCATTTTCATTACTTTATTCGTCGATAGATTGACAGTTCATTTGCGCTCAAAATCTATATGCACATATTCTGATATCATTTCTACTTCTATATTCAATTATCTAATAAACTTAGTATAACATTTCAATCATAATTTACTATAAATTTATTATATTTAAAGCGTCTATTCTTAACTGATTGATTAATATTTTTAAACATCGTGCACCTATAATCACTGACAAAAGTCTACAAGCATTTCTATCGGATAATGACTTTATAGATAATGAGGCTCTCTCTCTCTCTCTCTCTCTCTCTCTCTCTCTCTCTCTCTCTCTCTCTCTCTCTCTCTCTCTCTCTCTCTCTCTCTCTCTCTCTCTCTCTCTCTCCTGACACTGCCCTCATTCGTATACATATCACGTGCATAGGAATAATAATGATAATACTGGAAGTTTGCGTGCGTTGTAAGCCGAATTATCTGGAAATACGCGTATACGCACGAGCATGGACATGGACACGGGAACACGCACTCATATACAAATGTATAAATATATATATACATATATATATATATATATATATATGCATATATTATGGGTGTGAGTTGCATATGTTATCAGTCTTGCTTTGATATCGATTATACGATATGTTTGATATGTCTCTATGCACAGTAGATTTGACATTACAATAGGTATAATTCAAAAATTTTAACCTCCGAAGCAAAGACATTTAAAGGGCATTTGAAGACATTTAAAGATGATAAAATATTAATACGTTAATTATTTCATTTATCGATTAATAAATTAATTTGTTAACAAAAGCATTACAAATTTCTTTTGAAATTAATAAAAGACAATAAAATATTACTTTCTAATGAAACTAATTAACATTAATTCAAAATTATACAAAGTGACCAGTATTCCTTGATTAATTTTTAATTATACATAATACATTAAGAAATAGGAGGCAGAAAAAAAAATTTATTTTTTAATACAAATTTCATAAAAAATTTTAATATTTAGTTGTAAATTATATGTTTCAGTATAAAGTATTGAAAAAAACAAAAAAAAAATAAATAAACTAAATGATAATACAATATAAGGCATTTTAATTAAAATGAAGTATTATATTCTAATGTTAAAATTATTCCCGCTGCGATAGTCACGAAGAAGTGATTTATATAAAACATAAAAAGCAATACATTAAACTATTATTTTCAACTTACGATAAATTCTAATGTTTAATTCTTTAAAGCAGGATCGTGATACTCTTCTACAGACAATACGAAGCTTATAAATGTTAAGCCTTTCACTGCATTATTGCACAATTGCATTTAATACCAACGGTTTACCATTAGTTTAATATGTCTAATTATTTACTACATTGGGATTCAAAAATAATAAATATATTTCCATTGCCTAACAGTTTTACATTAAGTGGTACAGTAGCATAAGGCTAAGACAAAAATGTGCGCCTATTCTTATAGAACAGATAAAGTAATTTGAACCTTGGTAGGTTCGTAAAACTGTAAAACACATTATAGAGTGAGAAAATCTTGTTGCACGTACCGATAATTTTAACTAAACTTAGGTGGAAGTCGTAGAATTAATTTTCAGGATGGCACGCATCGTAATGCTCGCCGTAAATTAAAAAGATAAGGAGCCGCGATGTCGCAGGACATCTAGCCTAACATCAGCTGGATAAAGTACCGGTTTGAGAAGAAAAAGGAGGGTAGAGTGAGGACCGAAGGGGAGAAGGGATGGACGAAGAGAAGGATCAGGCTCTATCTAAGTAGGGGGGGGGGGAGGGAAAACACATCGACGATTCAGCGTGAATCGAAGAAAAGCGGAATTCGATTGAGCCAACTCGCGTGCGCGTTGTTGGCCTCCCAGTGCGCCATTCGCGCTCATCGTCCGCACTTTCCCGGTGGCAATCCTCCTTATCCTCGGCATTATCATAATGCTATCGCACGCTACGTGACGAGAAAGATGTATTATCGCTCTTTGCAACCGCTGTGTCGCCGTCGCCATTCCCGTCACTTTTCCGATCCTCACGAGCTTATCACTCGCGCCACTTTTAAAACGGATACGAATTAGCGCCATTTTCCCCCTCACTTCTCCCACCACCGACTTTTCTCTCTATATTCCCGGATACCCTCGATCGCTCTTTTATTCTTCTCTCCACGAACATATCGTCTCACGCATTCTAAACGATCCAACCTACCAACTCATTTAACAATATGAATTCCTCCTCCTTTCCTATTTATTTCTCCATTATCTTCAATATTTACATCATTTACATCATTCATTATCAAAATACATTATTTTCCATACTCTGTCATTCGAATGCAACATTTTTTTAAACAAAATCATTTGCATTCCTTCAAATTAACACAAGCTCTACAAATAAATATTAAATATTTCTTCACGATGAACTACAAGAAAATATTACATACTATATATATATATTATTTATATTATTTATATTAAAAATTTATATAATATACAATATTCTTATTTACAATTATATTAACAAATTTGCATATTATATTTTTCTTTAATCTTTCATATAATTTAAACATTTGCATATATATATATATATATATATATATGTATGTATAAGAAATCTTAAATGCTCTCATGCATCATAAATGATTTATAAAGTTATTTAATTTAAAAATATAATTTCCTTATTCAACATACGGTGTTATATAATTATATATTTAAATTTATTTTATTTTAAATATATTGTAATATTAATCATTTTTTCAATCCATATAAGTTAATTATTAGTAAAGTAGTATTTAATTTAAAAATTTATAATTAAATATATAATTATATATTTTAAATTTATTTTATTTTAAATATATTGTAGTATTAATAATTTTTTCAATCTATATAAGTTACTTATTAGTAAAGTAGTATTTAATTTCAAAATTTATAATTAAATATATAATATATATACAACATGTATATATTAAAAGTTCACCCTGTAAATACTTTGTAAAATCTCATCCTCAATATTTCTCATGAAAGTATAAACTTCGGTAAAAAAAACATGGAAAAACAGTAAAACAATGTAATTTTCAAGTTAATAATAAAAATGTTGATGTGAAAAAAAGTAAATACTTTTATTTATTAAATTATATTCAAGCTTTTACCAAATTATTCAAAGATGATAATAGCAGTTATAAGAGTTTCTTATTCGAGCATTACAAAATAAGTTCGAAAATTCGCGTTCATTTCGAAAATGTATAGAAAATGAAGAAAACATTAACGTGAAACATTTACTATTAACTTCTACACGCGTGGCTGACCAAATTGGTTTGTTCCACTAGCCAGTAGAATTCTCGCGCGTTACCCGCTATACTTTCAATATTGGAAAAACGCCCCATTTATACAACCGCACAAGCATCCAAAAGGAGGTCGCAAAAGAAAGAAAACAAGAAATAAAAGGATGAAAACTTCTATCTGAACTACAAAAACATGGGAGGAGGAGGAGAGAGAGAGAGAGGGGGAGAGGTTAGCGATGGAGACCGTGGTGAGAGCGCAAAATCGGATACGCTCTGGAATCTCGACGGTCGTGACGCGGTCACGTGCGAAAAGGAAAGAGATAGATAGTTAGGGATGAAAAGCGCAGGAGAAAGAAGGAAGGCGAGGGGAGAGAGAGAGAGAGAGAGAGAGAGAGAGAGTGGGTGGGTGTGGGCGATAGGAGCTGGGGAGGGGGTGGGAGGGAGGGAGGGAGAGAGAAGGAAATCATCGGCTTGGCCTGGCGCCAAAGCGACAGGAAGTTCTTTCGGCTCGGCGGCGCAAGTAATAATCCTAACTTCCGGGTTAGTCTGGGCTTAATTAGAACAGGGGTTAGCAACTCGATCTCTGTGTCTCTTTTGCTCTTGGTTTGTAGGCTCCATATATTTTTCCTTGTCTCTATGCTCTTTTATGCATCCCCCTTAGTCTTCTTTGCGCCATCACTTATTCTTGTTTGTAACAAAGCTGCGCGTTTATCATCGTTGATCGTAAGCTGATTTACAATATTCTGTAACTGACATTGTATGTCTTGTAGATAGATTCCCTTCATTTCTATTTAACTAAATTATAAAAATATTTAAAAAATCCCCGAAAATCTGCGATTGACATCCCTAGTCTTATAGTAAGTAATAAATAGTAATTTGGGAATTTTGCGTTGTAAATTATGAAAATTTGTATTATCAAAGCCGTAAATGAACTTCGCTAAAGCTGATACTGAGAGATAGTCTACTCCGACAAAGAATCTTAATCTAAATCTCAATTCATTTATCTTCCTCATTTTTTTCAATTTCGTCGCTTTTAATATTATCTTTGCCCCTTTATTTCCCCCCACGACACTTATTCAGAATGGCTTTTGCTTCATTTTTATTATCTTCACTTTTGTTTTTACCTTAATCGTGTCCCGCATGATTCTTACAATCTTTCATCTATCCTTTATTCTTTCTTGCGCCTAGTCTCGGCGATCCCTTTTAAGAAATTTCACCATTAATCCAAAGGAGAAGGGAAGCAAGAAGGCAGAGAAGAGAGTCAGATGCCGTCAAAGTCCAACGTCTAGAATCTAATTACTTGCAAACTTTTACAGGATTAATTTAGTAAATGTCACGTGGAAGTTCGTTCACACCACTTAAACTGTACAGAGCACTGTTTGCCGAGTTCAAAATAAACCAAAGTACTGTTGCTCGCTTAGAAAGAGGCGGGATTGAAAATTAATGCGACATTGTATCCAAGTGCATACTTTGGTTTTCCATAAAGTAAATAGCCCATAATGGTTTACGAGAGTTGGGGCTAATTTTCTTATTATTAGAAACATCAGCCGAGTCAGTTATTTAAAAAATTCGGCTGGTGCCAAGACGTGTACCACTGCTTAATTTTAATAATAAAAATAGAATGTTCAAATATTCCGAGTCCTTATGAATTTCAATATAAATGCATTCAATTCTAGCATTCGATCGTTGAAAATAACATAATGGAACGCACCTAACATTACACCTTTACAAATATTATTAAATCATATAAATAACACTTATTTGCCTGGAATGCAAATTCACATTTAATAATAATTTTCATTGAACAATGAAAACAAAACAGCAACATAAATAGTGCAAAATAGTCAATTTATATCCTTAGGAAATAATGTACGAGCAAGTTAAATTGTTGAATTTACATTGTAAATGGGAGTGAAATTATGGCTGCAACTAATTCAATTGAAGCGCAGATACAATTAATGATTTTTTAAAATTTGATATTTAATTCCTTGAAATTTAATTAAGCATCGCTTTCCAAGGATATAATAATAATATATAAAAGAAGAAGAAGAAGCAAACAATTGTATAATAAAGTGAAATGTACGTAAAAACTAAATGTCTATAATAGGAGCAATAGTTGTCACTTTGTAGTAAAATGGCATGGAAAAAACTAATCCCGATTCCATTACGTTTTCTCTCTCTCTCTCTCTCTCTCTCTCTCTCTCTCTCTCTTCGTCTTAAGATTCAACAGACTCTATTCGCTTTGTTTGATATCTTATATGGTGGATGTGCGCAATGAATACAGATAATACAAACGAAATTCCTTGACTATTCGATGATAATAGACTTGCTATCACTTCGTGGATGACAAATGACATGAAAAGATAAGAAAAACACCGTGACGTAGATACATAAAATCAGGATAAGGTGAAGAGTTTATAATATAGTGGAGGATAGAGAAGAAAACAACGATTGATTGATAAAAACAGTCAAGTATTTTAGATATACGTTTCATGAGGGTTCTTTATTATTTTTTATCTTACAAAGTCTATCGCCTTATCTATATCAGAAATTTATAAATTCATTCTAGTTTAGAGTCTTATTATTACAAATAATATTAAAAATATGAGCATAATCTGCAGTAGGGTGCATTAATTTTCTATAAAAATTAATTTTTCTCTTATCAAAATAAATCTCCATCGCAATGAAATATTTGCCATATTTATCCTAACATGATTTATTATTAGATGGTAACAATATCGATTTACTAGCCAACTTTATCAATTCATTCAATATTATTTCTGCATATTTAATCACGAATGATTATTTTTTAATAATTGTAACGAATGTACTAAAATCGTGCCCTTAAAAAATTCTTTATTCCATTGCTTTTATAGCATAATCTGTGGCGTAAATGGCACATCGTCATACATATATACATACATATACATATATATATATATATATATGTATATATTCGCCTTGGCTAGTATTTAAAAATAAATTTAGGTGTAATTGAAAAAAAAAAGAAAGGAGAATGCTTTTTTTTTATCGAGTATCGATCTTTTTCAACTATTCGTAAAGCCACGTCGAATAAAAAAGTTTTAATTTCGTAAAGATTTTCTTATTTCTCGTATTCCACTAGAGATAATTATGAATTAACTATATGTCGTTTAGCGAGTGTATATATCCGGCGACAAAATAAATATGTAAGTATCGGAGTTAAAAGTCAAATTGACAAAGCAATAAAATTCGGGGAACGACGTTGTATGTATAAAAGTAGTATATTATCGACGAAACAAAGAAGGAGATGGCGAACGTTGACTATCATGAATCCGAATGCGAATGAAGCTTTATTTTACTTTGATTTGATTTATTGCCCATATTCGTCCATGATTAATGTCGCTTTTGTTTTAACAATTTTCTGCTAAAATGGACCCTTGACAACAGCAAGTTTGGATTTCATTATAATTTGGGTTTGAAGAAACAATGGAGATGAGAGGAGGATTTGGCGTTAGAAGAAACGCGAGCGTCTCATTGAGGGAAATTTCACTTACGAGAGACGAATAACCAGTGATTGCCTTGAGTGGTCTTTAGTAGAGAGTCGATGGTAGTCTCGAGTTTCGAATAAATGCCCTCATTTTTGCACACGAGGTGGCAATCAACTTTTAATGGAATCTATAAAATCGTTTAGAAGCCATTACGTAAGGGCCCCCGGTAAAATAAAGCGGTTACATAATTTTTGCCAGCCCCGTTGACATAAATTGGCCGAGTTGGTGAAGAGGAGGGCTGCAATTATAGCTCGCAGCCTCACTTCGATCGCCCCGCCGATTCGACAAAACCCAACTGCAGCCCCGCTACAGAATACATTGGGCGTCTTTCTTTATTGCCTCGGTACACATAAAAAGGGGGAGCGCAGATAGGAGAGGCGGTGACCCTCTTTCCATCATGCAAGCAGCTATTTGCTGGCGAGAGCCACTTTTTCGGAAGAGATGCGCCCGCACGGAATTGAGCCTTCGTAACAGCGGTTGCCAGTTGCGGCGGGGGCGGGGGGAGGCGCACACAGTGGAAGGGGAAGACTTGGTCGTAAAGATCACGCGAGAAGTCGTGTTCGCGACTGGTACGCTCCCACCCCCCCCCACCCAACCCCCGCCATATAAGTTCACCGATGCTTGATTTTATCGCGCAGTTGAATTATACTCGAGCCGTATACCTATATATGTGCTTTATTGTGAGTATTCGAGTCGAATGGAAGTGCTAATCTAGCGGGATGATCTAGGGGGGGATGGGGAGTGGAGAGCTTTCTTTTCGACGACGATGTATGTGAGTGAAAATGTGAAACAAGGTATTTGAATTTCGAAAGATTAAGAATGAGGATACTCTCATTTAAATTTTCAATTTTTTCGACGAGCGATTTCATTCTTTTAAAAACAGTTTGTTGCTTTCGCATAATATTGTTTATCGATTGATTTACAAATTTGTGAAGTTTGTGAATTAGAATTTGCATTCCATTGTAGTGGAATGTTGAATCCCTGGTTTAGAAAGGAAAATTGCTTTTCTGAAAATATCCAACATATAGCTATTTAATAACTTGGAATATGACATGATTAATTTAATGAAAATTCGAATTTTTTAATTCCTTAAATTCCGGTTATGAGAATCAGTACATTCACTCCAAATGCAAAATTTTGCAAAACACCCCAAGACGCAGACAGACGAATAATTTTAATTACAAATGCAGCCATAATACATATTGCAAAGTATTCTCAATTTTTATCGAAGAAATTCCTTCGCAGGATTGGTTAGCTGTGCGGGCGTATCAATCGTATCCGATCTACGCGAATTTCGACCTTGAATCAAGCGCGAAAGTAGTCGTGCCAAAAGCACGGGGACCACCCAAGCCAATTGCCAATCAGTAACGCAAAAGTAATTCATTAGTCCCCGAGCCCAAGCCCCGGCAAAGGACAAACAAGTCACACGACCCAACTCACCCACATTCAATGCTCGCGTACTGCACGGCATAATTAACATTAAGACGTCTGGTCGTCCTTTGGCAAGGCGCTCGCTTGCATCTAACCTTAATAACGATCGCTACAATTAGCCTCGTGCCTAATGACGAAGACTGATATCGTGCGATGCCCATTAGCGCCTTGGCAGCAGCCTGCAGCAGCGGAATGCACTTGCGCCACACACGCAAACACACATACGTACCACCGAGTCCCAGCGAGCTACGACTGCGACGACAACAAGACCACCAAGTGCATTGTTATATTATCCCCTACCCCTTCCCACCCCCACACTTCCACGCCTTTACTTTTTCCCTCTCCCTCCCTGCCCCCTGCCCCCTGCCCCCTGCTACTACTGTGCCTTACTTTACGCAGCCACTTACTTAGCCATTCCCGCCTGTTTGCCCCGTGACTGCCTTTATTATAATCGATTATTGGCAAAAGACTTGGACTTTTCCGATTCGCCTTATTTACTGTAAATATATAGCACATTGCATCGATAAATCATACCACGCGAAAGGATTTCACGCAAATGCATTGGCCAATAAACAATATCATGCCCATTCTCCCTCTTCCCATCATTACTTACCTTATTATTCTATGTTTATTATATTATTTTTTGATTTTCGGCTTATTGCTGTTGCTTTCTTTTTTAATCTGCGTCTTATGCCACACTATTCATATTCTTATAAAACATTGCGTGAGAAATCGTCGTTATTTATCTGATCAATTTATAATCAGATTATTGTATATGAGGATGAATTGAGATAGCGAGGACAATTTTAACATAGAGGAGCTGAATTTGTGGGAAAAAAAATTAACATTACCATTTCTTCAATAAAATCTTCCCTCCCTATTTCATTGTTTAATTATAGAATGGACAAGTTATAAAAGATGTCAATTCTTGCTAGTAAAATTGCTTTACTACATCGTTTACATGACAGCTCTCCTCAATTCATCAGATGGAGTATCTTAACGTGCGATTTCTCTATAAAAATAGCTGATTTTCCGGTAGACGAGTATGAAAGTAGCGGAAGGACGGCGAATGAAGCGAGCTCATTAAATGCCGACGCACAACAAAGTTCCCGTGCGTAAAGTGCAATAAGCTCAAACGAATAATAAGGTGTACAATGCAAGTCGACCACGTGGTTCCGGAGAAGAGCTACGCAATCCCCCAATCCGCAGCAGACTTTGGCCTCGGAATTCGTCTCTGATTAATCGCTGCAGTATGCGGCTGTGTTGGTGCGAGACTAATAGCTCACAGCTCGGAGAAAAGTTTGTGTGCCAGAGCCTTAAAAGTGATTAGTAGTTGGGTTTCACATTTCCCGTCTATTCTGACAGGAGAGTACAAGTTTGTTTGCCAGCTTCGACTACTACGCATCCTCCGTACTCCAACATTTTTCCCTCAGGGACTCCAGCATTTTATACGAGTCGTATTTCAATTACGAGGAGATTAGTCTTGGCGATAATGGAATTCGTACATTGGAGTTTTATGTGCGTTGAATAATTTTGAGCCGATAAGGCCGAAAGAATGTTGATTACTATTTACAAGTGTATGCGCATTAATGGCAAGCAAATAAACGACGAAAATTCATAAAAACACACGCTAACCCACATCGTTATTGAAATAAGCACGCATATTAAGAGAATATTTTAATGTTTGCGTAAATAAATATTTAATCCATTGATTATCCACATTAAATTCCAAAAGCAACACAATGATTGGCACATTTTTTTATTTCAAACTACCTTCTGTATTCTAGCATATTATATAAGCTTTCAATTATTATCAAAAAATTACTTAAATATTAATAAATTAATACTGTAATTTATTCAAAGTCAGATTCTCTTTTCGCAAATATATTTATCCCATACAGATGGATTTACTTTCTTTTTATAGCTCAAGCACCTCACTGTACACGTTTGTCAATTAATTTCTCGAATCTTTCCATTCCAACTAATCATTTGCAGTATTTCATCTGTCCGTTCAATTTTCGTGAAAATATTCTTAATAATACAATGATTATTTATTATGTTAGATGCTCGTCTAAAGTATATTCGTCAATTCATAATCAAAGAAGCAGTCAAAAAAAATATGGTAATTTGTCTTCTTCAATTACTGATTTAATGCAGATAATTTCAATCCTTTAATTTTCACGCTGAAATTTAATTACTATTGGCTATTTTATGTCTCTCTTATACTTCGAAGCAACGCAATATACAATAAAACTTGATAATAATTTCCCTACAGTTAATTCTTTATTTTTTTTTTTTTTTTCTGTACTTCGTATTTTTTTAACGAGTGTAATTAATATTTCTATGCTATGTACAATCATTCTTTTTTATGCGGAGCATTAAGAATTATAGCTGAAACAACCTATCTAAATTAATGGATTTCATACTCCAGTCAGTAATGTTTTCTCCTTTTATTAGTCTGCCGAGGAATTTCATTTTATAATTCTTCCCACTCGTCTCAGCTGATACAAGTGATATATATTATTGTAAAAATAAGTGTAAAAGTTCCTCATATAAAACTTATTTGAATTAATTACCTACTTATCTGATTATCCATTGCAAAATTAGCCGGATATTTTACATCCTTTGAATATTTTACTTACTTACTCAAAATCATGTATGGATAAGGAAGTATACGATATATTTCTATCTGAATTATTCTAATCGTACCTTTAACTTTATATTTTGCATACTTAATATTAATTTAATAAATTGCAATAAGTAGATTCGAAACCATCTCATGTACTTCGTTGTTTTATTTGATCTCCGGTAATAACGAGATTATTTCATATTAAATTTTTTTATTACAGTCTAGAAAATGTCTCATTCCTTTATTATAAAATATATGCAATGATTTTAAGCTGATATTACAAATCCATATTGTTTTCTTTTCTTTAATCAATGTTTCGTTAATGATCCACCTTGTATTGCAATTAATTAAATCGATTCTACTTTACATTGTGCAATTTTACTTTCATTTTAAATTGGTTTTTTAGCGTTGTATTAAATATTGTAATTATTCATATATAATTTTATCCAGGACTTTGTAATATATCATTATTTCTTTTTTCACATCTATTTATTTTTATAACAACACTTGTTTGCTTTCATACCCGAGCTTGTAAATATATTTATATCATTTAATACATCATCGAACATTCTACTATTTATATTCGGATTTTATTTTATACTTTTTCCTCAAATTCACTTGAGTGTATTATAAAGTAAAATGTGCATAACTATAAATTTTTCATAGATGTTTATAGACTTGAAATTTTTAAATATCTCAAGTAATTGATTCTCGTAAATAGTACAATTTATTACATGTATATATATATATATATATATATATGTATATGTGTGTAATTGCGAATATTTTATTCAATATTTATGTGCCGCAGTCAAAGTAGCAATTTCTGAGTAGCATATATTCTATTAAGTGTACATTTATATTTAATATTCTGTTTAACGTAAATAAAATTTCTTTTTTTATCGGTTTTTTTATATTCTATATTCCTAAGCTTTGTAATATTAAAAAAAAAGCAATGTTACAATTGGAAAAACCTTAATTTTAATCAAACTATTTTTAGACTAATGTAGATTCCTTTTCCAGGATTGATCAACTTATTTTTTAATATTTTTTAATTGCACTATTCCGAGTTTTAAAACCATCATCTTCAATGTTTAATGAATTGAAATTCAATGTTCAATGTTTAATATATAAATTAATGCACACAAAAGCATATGTAAATATTTAAAATGTATATTAAGAGAGTAAAAAAAAATATATATATAGTGTGCAGAGGGATAACGCAATGGCAAAAAGAAGGTACATGAGAAAAAGTTTAGCCAAGTTGACAAAATAACGATAGCGGAAAAAGGTCACTTACTTCGAGGAAAAGAGAAAAAAGATACAAGGACATAGCATTCGTTGTTTTTCGGAATTTTTTCATGCAATAAACGAAGAAATTGTTGAGTTTCCATTAAATTTCATTATGTTTATATCAATACTAATTATAAAATGTATTAAAATTAATTTATATACTTTTATATTCATTAAAAATAAATATCATGTTCAACAGATGCTTATTTAGATGAAAATTAATACTCATAATTATTGAAGTCTATTTACCATCATTAATTTACCTTTTTTAAGAATAATTTTAGTTTTATAAAAAATTTGTAGTTTAATAGAGTGAAATAATTTTATAAAATGAAGTTATATTTTTAAAAAAATTTATAATATATGAATAAAAAATTATAATTAATATAGCTTCGTATAATCTGATGCAACTTTAGTGTGCATTAGATTAAATTAAATAAATCTGAATTACAATTGTGAATTATATTATAATTTGCAATAAATATATAATAATTGGTAGTATATAATTATTAAAATCCTTATATATTGTTTAAATAAGAAATTTCCTCTAGTGATTGAAAATTAATAATACACAATCCAATTATAATAAAACATCTGAAATACGAATATCAATATAACAATTATTCATATTTATAAATAATGAAAAATAATAATCAAAGAAATAATACGATTATATACGTATAAGATTATAAAAGCTATTAGAATTTGACAAAATAACAACACGAAAGTAAAATTAAACAACGCTATTATTCATTTACAAGTATTTACAAGCATTAAATTGTAATAAGATAAAAAATCTCACTACACTATAATAAACAGAGTAAGTGCAACAAGGAAGAAATCTCTCGTAAACAGAAGCTGCCTGCATTCAGTTACTTTTATTATCTCGTAAAGCATCAGGAATTGCAGGGCAGGAATTTTCTAAATTCTTGTATTTATCATGTACATTGTATTACTATTATTATGGAATGAAAAAGGAGCACAATGAGAGACCTTGAGATACATAATAAATATAGGAGGTCGATATAAAAATAAGATGAGTATAGGGAATTTCACGTTAAGGACAAGTTAAATTTATATTTGAAACCATTATAAGCATATTATTGTCTCGTTCGAAGATTGTAATTCTTATTTTAATAATACATCGACACTATCTTCTAAATACTCATACAAATAATATGTGATTAAATCATGTTTTATACATTTTATTTTATACCAGTCAATTTATGAATACATAAAGATAAATAGATTAAGAATGTTGGATTAATTCAGATTTATTTCTTTCCTGTGAGTAGTAATTAATTTACAAGATTCTAGATAAAGTTAACAAGACTTTAGAAGAGAAAGTTGTATTTTTTCAAATATTCTTATACTGATTAAAGTATAAAAGCGGGTGCTTACAAATATTTATACTACGTAATTAATACTGCTAATTACATTAATAATATTAATGAAATTTTAATTTAAAAAATATATTAATTGCATTAGTGTTGCAATCTTGCAATCTGCAAAGTATATTTTTGTCTATTGATAATAAGATGTGACTTTAATTACTTATTCCACGGTAGTAGGGATGAAATTTATTCAAACTTCAAAGAAAGTTTGGCTATATTTTTGACAATGCAAATTATTCGAAATATATGTGAAATATGCGTTACATCTTGATAAAAGTTTCGTAATGATTTAACAATATATAGAGGATAAGAAAATTTAGAATCTTAAAAATGGGAGTAAAAAATATTTAAGCGAAAGATAAATGCTTTGACAAGCTTATTTCTATCGAAATATCCCCTTAGACGGTATAATGTGTTTTCAAATCTGTGGACAAAAATTTCAAATAATTCGAAAAATGCCTTATATAAAGAAAGTCATCGCAACATCTTGCAAAACGAAAGACAAAAGCTTGATACTCACTGGCGATTCAATGTACGGAAAGTTAAGGGACGAGGAGGAAAGTTAAAAAAGATAGTTAAAAAAAAAGGAAAGGGATGAGCAGATAAGGAATTTTCAATATGTGGCAGAGCGCGGAGTGAAAAAAAAATTTCGCGGCGCGCAAAGAGCGCAGCAAGCGGATATGGCGGGTGTGGGGGGGGGTTTTTGAATTTCCAGGTCGGCTTGTCGGTATTTTTTCAAAAGCTCGATCTCTTTAAAGAGCTGCGCAAATATATACTTTTGCCGGTGTTCCGCAGAACGAGAGCAAAGAGCAAAGCGTGGGAGTGCCAAAGTCTCTTTACGCTTCATCTGCGAACGGCAGACAGTCCCAGTAAACGGCCAGCTCGTTCCTTTCTGTCTCCAGTCAAGATGGAGATAAGGATAAAAATTAATGCTCACTAGGAGATTAGCCGGGGCGAGTTCTTCTTTTGACGAAAGAACGAGGCATTTAAGGCAAAAGGTAGAAGCTACTTCTCTATACTTGAAAATGTCCAATTCGCAAGAGCTTCTACTGACCTTTAAAGATGCTCCTGATATTTGTCAAAATACTTACTTTGGTCATTGCCTGCTAAAGCAAACGCTTAATCCTAGATCTGTGAATGCGTGGCTTCAGTCTCCTTGAATATATAATGCGCACTGTATAATTCATTAGTACTTGGGAGAACTAACAAACTAATTAACAGCAAATACAACCGGACAAGAGTATGACATTACATTTTTTTTTTCATCTTAGATTAATATATAATTGAATAAATTTACAGTAATGAGCGGAATGAAATGCATTGCCGCATTCTGTAACAGATGCGCCCAATTTATCTTGAGGTAGTAAATTGAGCCAGATTTCGTCAATTTATTTGAAAATAATAAGCACAAACGACGTATAATTAAAGATCGTTTTATGACACTTTAAATAAAATTAAAATTATCGCCGATAAAATTACTATGAATATGGCAGATAAATTTGATCTTGTACGATGAAAATCCTCTTGTGGATCCAAATATTATAATAAATAAATTATCTCGGGAAAAGTTTAGGCCAACAACTGATCGTTTAGAATATTTGATTATGATTTTTCATGCAGCACAAGTTAATTTGATTAAATTCATAATTTATGAAATTACTAGCAATTGATTTACTAGTTTTTTTCACGTAAAACATGTAGTTGACAATAATCATTTCATATCTTAATCAATCCATGTAGTAAGGGTACATTAACAAATATAAACAATTGCCGCTATTTAATATTGTACTTTGGTTATTTGAAAAAATTCTCTAAAAAATCATTGTGGTACGTAATTGAGCTGTAATGTTGTTAATATTTGCTGTAAAACTTGAAGACTTTAGGCTCTCTAATTACTAATAATTTACTAATAATAACTATGTATTACTTATAGCCACATAGTTATTGGAAGTATTTTCATCTGCTCGTACTAGCAGTCGGTACTACATCTTTTTTTTTTTTTTGAATAATAACAATATAAATGAATATGTCAATACTTCGTTTCATCTAGTTGAAAATAACTTATGGCAATGAACAGTTTTGCAAAAAAAGTGAATATAAAAAAGGGTTGGTAAATACGTTTTCGCGTGCAGTGCAAAATACGTGAGGTAAGCTTATGTATTTAGTTCTATGTTCCCCCATTATATTCCCATTGTACGAAATTAAAATTATATAAACATTGATATATCCAAGATAATAGCTTTTATTGTGAATGATTTGAGCTTTGTTGCCAAGTGTGTAATAGTTATGTCATTGTCTCTCGTCGCTTTTAATTTTAAATCGTTCGAACAATAACCATATACGATATTTTCATAAAACAATATCTTTTGAATTTGAATATGTTAATGTAAATGAGACGATTATGTTGAAATGAACTTCTCATGTATTAAATTTGAAGTTTATAATTCGAGATTTTAGGTGTAATAATATTAAATAACATTTTAATAAAATACACGATAAAAAACATAAAATTACACTTACAAAACTTTTTGCATACATGAATATAATTGAGATTAATTTTTCAATAATCCAAAGCAGCTTCAAAGTATACATTTTAATCAAATTTTCTTTACAAGAGTAGTGGTAATTTCAATACCAATTTCATTAAAGAGTTGCGCGATCAGTATAATTTTCAAATTCGAAAGTACTCCAATTTTTTTTTATACACTACACGAGCTCTAACAATAATAATGCATTTATCGGCGAAATGGAATTTTCCATTCGAACATAATAACACAAATTGAATGCAATACTACAGTAAAAAAAAAAAGCTCTGAAAAGCTTCATTACGTAATTGGGCTTAATAAAATCTAATCGCGATAAAATTATTCCTTTCATTGAATTTTACATTATAAATGAATCTAAATTGCAGGTGCATGTCAATAAAGCAATAAAAGTCTAATATAAGCGTAAGTATCAACATCAAACGGGGGGGGGGGAAAGCTCGAGCGATTTAGTATCTCGACGCATGCAACCTTTACAAAATTTTCCTCGCTTCCTTCTATTCCCCATTACCCTCTCGCCTTTAAACCCCAACTACTTCATACCATTCTGTAGCGAATCTCGTTTTTTAAAAGCAACGCTTCGCTCCTCCCTCCACAGGAGGAAAAGTATTAAGAGAGACACGTGCATTGAAGCACATCGTATAATGCGACCATCCGCCGCCCTCCCCTCCCCTCCCTCCCTCCCACCCTCGACTATTAAACGACCATATGCAACGGGCATCTTTAAAGTGCATCAAGATGCCCCATCAAGTTGCTCATATACAGCTCCGTCACTTCATTATGCCTTTATGAAAGAGTCTTTGCCATTGCTCCTTGCTGGAGGCCAATACTGGCCCGCAATTCCCCTCCCATAGCTCATTGGTAGTTGGTGGGTGCCCAGTGGTATAATATTAATTTCGAATGTAAATATGCTTTGATTGTATTGTAAATTGTGCTCCCGGAGACGTCGTTGCGCAATCCCGTGCACTTCTGCCTCGCTCAAAGGCAACTTAAGACCTCGGATGCAAGGGCTTTAATGCCGAGGATTTACGTTTGTTTCTTCATAAGTATCTACTTTATAACTGATTAATTAATTGTGAGGAGTGGGGGGGAGGGGGAGGAGTAATTTCAGAGTAAAGAGACTTTCATAGGTAAGCCGAGTAAATTTGAAACGTGTTTTGCTGAAGAAGTGAGTTTAGAACTCGGGGATCGTCTAATCTCTCTCTACACCTCTTGTGGCATAAGTAGAGGCATAGCCGTTAAACCGTTTAGCTGGCTACAGAGGATTGCCAGTGTTAATGATTTTGTATGAAATAGATAAAGCCAGGTGGGTACGTACTGGCTGCCACCTTCAGCTTCGGTCCGGCAACCTAGCTTTTACATTGTGGATATGAACATTAATTTTCCTATATTAATTTTCGTACGCGAGTTGGAGTGATGGGACACGAAAGCCCAGCCTCTTCCTCTAAAAGTATTGACAATTGACGATAAGATGTAGAAGCTAATCGGATCTGATTAGAGAAAATAATGTTTTTTGAATTCTCTTTGCATTTGCTCCTTCCAATGCGCTCTTTTCAATCCTCGTATCGAGACGATTATAATTTAACATACGAATATGCTAGCTAATAAATTGGCAATTTATAGACAAGGCAGTTGTAAAGTGGAACAACACGAGTGTAAAAGGCAAGAAAATACCCGATTACATAACATTATACATAATACAAATAATAAAGTACAGTAATTGAAGTAATGTTTTGTCAAAGTTTCATCTACGGTTATTGTTATAGAAAATTATTTTCGTCAGCAAGAATATGTTTCTGGAGACGCGAAAATATTTTTATTAAATACAACTTAGATTTTTTTGTAATTTACGCGTTTGAAATTCAACATATTCCATGAGAATACGAATGAAAGAAGATTTTAAATTGTCAGAGTGCAGTATAGTAATCCTTTGAAATTTTGCGTAATAGAATTAATCCCTCAAAGAAAAAAAAAAATTATACAGTGCCGATATATTTGATTAAGCACTTGTATTACGAAACGTAAACTACTTTTATTATTAATAATCAGATTTTTTTTAAGCAACAGTTAGCCTTACAGTTAGCCTCCTTAAATTGTTATAAAAATCTACCTTAACAAAAGGATAAATTTAATAATTCTTAATAAAATAATTTAATATTTCTTCATAATTATTTAAATAATAAATTCATTCCTTTGCGATTCAACATTTATAGCGGATACTTTCGTTTGAATTAAAACATTTGCAAATCATGAAATAATATCTCTGGTAAATAAAAAGCAGTTAATAATAATATTAATATTAATATCCAATAAACAAAATTGCAAATCAGACGAGTCCGTTTAACTTGTAGGATTTTTAAACCCAAACCAGTTCTATAACAAATTTAACATATCTTGTACATATATCCGTATATATATATATATATATATATATGGATAATATATAAATTTCTTATTTATTTTAATTGTATATACTTATAACATTGTTTGAACATACAGGCTTCAGTTTATTACCTTATTGGTAAAATCCGTGATAAATGATAAATATAATTTCAAACGATGGTAAACATGAAGCATATCTATCATTTGTACTTTTCATTAAATTAAATTTTATTATAATAATAGAATTAAGTTGTCGTTGGAATTTCCTTCTTATAAACTTAGACAAATAAAAGTAGTAATATTAATAAAAATTTCAGAAAATAGAAATCATATTTTGTGCATTATATATAATTCGTGGAACAAAGATAAATAGAATAGTTTACTTATAATTAGATTTGCTCTTAATTGCACACGATCTAACAAACAATTAGTTTTAATAAAATTAAATGAACTGATAAGAACACTGTAATGTGGTTAGTGATATTCGGATATGGACTTTAGAAAATTGGTGAATTTTGTGAAATAGGAAATATAACTACGCAGGTCATCCAAAATAGAAAAGAAAAACTGATTCCTTATCAACAAAAGAAAAAGATCTATGTAAATAATTATTATTGTAAATTGAATTTTATTTACAAAAGTACTTAAAACAGCACCATGGATATTATAAAATAAATGTCTTAATAGTCTTAGGAAAATATAATATGGATTGGGTAATATAATTTTATGATAATACCTGGAATATTTCAAATTATGTCCACTATGGCAGATTATATGAAAATAAAATATTAATAATATTGAAATGTATAAAAATAAATACTGAACTTTTCCATGGGTATTGTACAGTATTATATTGATTATTGTTCACACACTAACAAATACACACACGCACGCATGCACGCACACACATACACACACAAATCAAAGTATGTAAAACTTATTTTTACATGTTTTATGTATCGATTATATTTAAATGTAAATGAGTCAATTGTTGTGATATGCGTGTACGCATTTATGTCATTACTATTATAATTATAAGAAATAGTTGATTGGCTTAAATTTCATTAATAATCAATTTTACGTTTCATACAATGCATAATCAGTTTTCAATAATACGCATTCACGTAATAGGACGAAGCTTATTATCACGTTGGTAAAATAAAAGTTAAAATATTTTATTAAAAAAATATAGTAAACTAATAATTGAAAAAAATGCTAAACTTAAGAATATTCGACGTGAAATATAAAGCAACTAACAATATTTTCATAAAAATTTCTATAAACTACGAACATGAAATCAGACACATAATATTTCAGTATTATAACCATGATTATTATTATTATACTGAAGAGCAGTAATTTTGTTGGAAGAAAGTATTGGGACTTTAAAGAATTCAAAATAAAAAGAAAACACTTTATTTTTATAGCAAAACGGACATGACACTTGAATTTATATGAAAGTTTTATGTAACAACTTTTTAAATTTGAATAGCATGGCTCTTGAGAACTTACAAAAAAAAAAGAAAATGGCTTCACCATTACTTGAAATGGTAACAAATTGCTCTTTGTTCGGTAAAATATATGCCAACAAGTCGTTTTTAAATCGCAGTATACAATAAAGTGAATATTAGCGAGAAATGCAGTTGTTAAGTGACTCAATGAAATAGCATTTACATTGTAAGAGGTATGTAATGTAAGAAATGCTGGCCACCAAGTATTTCCCTAGGAAGTAGAATTATAATCAAGAGAATGAAAGAATTGTGAAGCAAACGAGGAGGATAACTAAAGCTCAGCGAGTACTACGCTGTATACGTAACTAGTAATTTAAATAATTGATTATATACATTGAGCCGACGGTGCAGCGCAAAATGTGTACATCTGCCACACCGCGATCCCTTTCCTTTCAATTCTCCGTCCCCGCGACCATTGCATCTCCAAAACACATTATACAGGAAAAAGAAAACTGCAGCGGAAGGAATAAACTACGCTCGAATGACTATTGTATCGTAAATGCGATAAGCGGCTTCGCTGGTGACGCTCGTGGCGACTAACCCGGGCTCCGCTATAAATCAAACTCCTGTTATCGAAAAAGTTTCGTGTGTCTCCGCGGCAAAATGGGCGTCGGGGATTGGCACAGTTCCTTCACTGGCCTTTAATGGCCCTACTTTCATTCCCCCCCTCTCTCCCTCTCTCTTAGATACACACAAACACCCACGACACCCACACACGGCACACACACACCCACACACGACACACATTATACCTCTCATATTATTTCGTCTGAACCAGTGCCCGATTTCTTTTTTTTTTATTGCCCCCCCACTTACTCTCTCTTTTTTTATTTCACTTTTTCTTTTTTCCAACCGACTGATGTTATTGAATTTAATTTGACTTTCTGGGTGAAGAGAAAGGGAGCAGCAACACAATACAAATTGGCTTTTTCAAAAGTTTTTAAAAATGGCCGTGCCGTAAATTCACAATTGCAGCGAAATTCAACTTATACTTTTTTAGAATAAATGACAATACTGCGATGACAAGTACATAAGCTTATATACGCATTGTAAATACTAATTTCCAGTGATCTGCGAAATCGCATTCAAAGGGAGAAAACATCTTCGATCGAAGAACGATTTCAAACTCAATACGGCCAATGAGACACCAAGAATCAAATCAAATTGTATATACGAGTACGTATATATTATCCAAATTTCATATAACAATAAGTTTATATAGTTTAGGTGCACGTTGAGTAAATTAATCTTATTATATGAGAATATAATTGAAAAACCAACAAAATTAATCTACCAGCAATGGTTATGATAAAAGTCAATTGTAGAAATTAGAGTTTATTGAAAGTAAATGTACGCTTTTATTTAATGCCGAATTGCATTGGGGATAGCAGGAGGTATATAATTTTCATTGCAAATTAATCAATAATTATATTCAACGGCAATTATATTTATTTCGCAATGCCGCTATTAATAAATGTTAATTATCGAGAGCGGCAGCTTTTATAGATAGAATTTGAAAATTCGCAAATCTTTTCAGCGAAAAATATATATCATAACATTCCTACAAGGAGGCCAGTGGAAAACAAGAAAGCTCAGCTTTTCATTATTAACTCGAATAGTTCGATAATACATAATATCCTCGCGTTCGATGCATATCACATTTATTAATTAAATTAATCCAGATATTTCATATCGAGTGGGATAAGCATTTGTAGTATTAAAAATGGTCCCACACTCACACACATCAAGCGATACTCGATATAATAAATTAGCAGTCCAACGATGCGTGTGCCATCGTCGAATTGAAAAATCTAGTTTCATAAACTCCGAGGCGAAAGGACGAGGAATCGAGCGTTTAAGGCCGAAACTTTTGATTTGCAATATAAGAAAATAGCACGTCTTCATTATAAAAAGCATTTACAGGGTGAAATTAATGAAAGGCGTTACTTGCACATTGTGCGCATGCATAATCAAACACGCGCATAAAGCACGAATAAAAATAGGCAGATGAAAATGAACGCCCGGTCCCTCAAGCATCACAGCAATGTTAATTAAATAAATAAAGACTGAAGTGATGGCTGCTTGAGATGGTAGATAAGCTATGCTACGGCGAAACGTAAATGACAACACACAAGCCTCCTGGGCCTTTGTAATAAACACGCTTGCATAGTGAAGTTTAAGATGATTTGCGCTTTACTATAGATGCGACAGTCAACAGCGGATTTCGGCGCATATCTGCGCGTAAGTGTAATTTACAACGACCGTTCATTACACTGAATTTTGTGTGTGCATCGTGTGCTTCGGGGACGCCATAAAGGGGCATGGAAAATTCATAAATTTTAAAAATGTAAATTTCATTAAATCTAGTTTACCCTGACACATGTGTGTATATACATACATATATGTGTATATGGGCTCGGGTAAAGCATTAATTGTATATGGCGTATGTAGTGCGAATAAATGTAAATATGAAGTGAAATGCCTAAACAATTAAGGCTCTAGTGTATTCATAATCGTGATTGTTGAAAATCAAAGCTCTTTAAATATTGGAGCATACAATTTGTCGAGAAGTATTAGGAAATACTTGGGCAATAAGAAACTTTTGATCAAATGAGAATCCAGTTTTATTTATCAGAGTTTCAGTAATATTAAGAAAGTTTCTCAATTCATTTCGCGAAAGTTTCGGCTTCCAGGAGAAGAAAAATCCCCCCATCCACCCCAAGTTAAGCCTGCTCGCGCAGATAATCACAGAATTAAGATCAGTTTTAAAATAATTCGTCGGCTATTTAAGAGTAAAATAAGGCGTGGAGGTTAATCGCGGAAACATGAAGTCTAGCGGATATCGCGAACATGGCCAGATAAATAGTTAGCAATACAAAACGGCTGACTATGACGGAGCTGAGTGTAAGTGGAGTGACAGCACGGGAGCGTTTAACATTGAGAAAGCTCACGCAAGAACGGAATTGGTTCCCAACTAATCTAACCGCGACCAAGTCCGAGTGAGTGAGCTATTCCATAATCTACCTGCTAATATACAAAATGGCTATATTGAGCTCCTTGAGTGATTAGATTAGGACAGAGCGATGCCCGAATGAGGGGGGAGTGGCCACCGAGTCGGCGATTTCTCCTGACCGGAACTACTCGGATGCCTATCAACTCAGTCACTGCACCGTGTGAGTTCGCACCATCACACGAGCTCATTCGCTTCATTGATATTGATTGTTATTATTGTTTTTTTATAGCATCAAGCTCGTTGAGCACAGATAAATCTTTTACGAAAGAATTGGGAGGAGGCAATTTTTAATATTTGCAAGCTAGAATTCCAAGGTCTTTGAAGTTGATATTCTATTGTGACAAAGAGTTGGCATTGGCTAATGTACGTGGGCACGCGGGGAATTTTAAACAATTATATCCGCAAATCGATATATTTCGACATTAGATGCAATGGTAGAAAATATGCTCCGCGCAAAAACATCGTACACGTACACATGAATAATATATAAATCCGGCGGATAACAAGTTTAACATAATATTATAATTTCATGAATAAGCTTTTTATATTTCGAAGCAAACAACAAGTACCGCTATATTATCTTGCGTGCTTGCAAAAACTATAATATTTTCATGCGATTGGTGGCTGTCAAGATAAGAGTATAATCGATTGGCAGTATAATACCGCATTCTTCAGTTCTTCTCCACTTCACATTCTGCGTTCTCATACCACAATGCGAGGCTACAACATGCATACTCCGTACACGCGTTATTGGCCGCGCTAGTGATAAGAGTCAGCGTACGTGCGTCCATCCGATATGCCCTCGCACGCCAACACAAACAGACAAACGAACGAACACAGGGGCAATAGAGGCGCAATCACGCGCCCATACCAATGCAGGCGAGTACAGTGACGTATAAACGTACAGGGGTCCGATTGGAATTTACGCGCAAATGGAAGGTTTTATGTTTCACGAGCCGATGCCATCCGCTAACAGCACCACTCGCTCAAATCGCCCGATACTCTGCACTTCGATAGAACGAAAAATATATATATAAATAAAAAACAGCGGTATACTCAATGTCATTTTCACGTTAAGAGAATATAATTAGATGAGCTGAATAATATTTTAATAATATTTTGTAAAGTGCTGATTAATATTTTGCCTCTAGATACTATCATATAGTCCAACAGTTTTAACTTTTATCGATTAATTACAGTCTGATGATTTTACATAAATAAATTATGTCATAGAATGTTAAATAGATTCGTCCTTAAAAAGAAAAATTTGTCTTTTCAAGAATGGAGACCATAGTCATTAAATGTCTCTTTTTGTTAATTAAAATCAAAATAAAGTTTTTTTTCTTCTCTACGTATGAAGAAAGGCGTGTTCTTAATTATTTGCCATTCGCAATTGTATGTATGAATGTACGTATTGGCTCAATTAATAATGCTAATGAATTTCATGAGGACCGAGGGAAAAAACATGAGAAATATAACTATTCATGTAATAATTATAGTAATACAGTAAATTTATTGCGTTTAAAACGGAGAGTCTTTGGTGGCTTGTGGAAAAAGAATATTATTATTATCTTTAGAAATGCTACGGAATTCATTTTTAATACTAAGAAAATCATTTACTTTTCATAAAACGACTTAATTGCAAATTAAAGCTTAAGAAATAATTTAAAGATATTTAATCAAAAAGTAAGACTCGGATCAATATTGAGCAGAAAACTTTCCTTTTATTCGTAATTCTTTTTTTTTTTTTTAATACATCTTACATTTAATCCATTTATTACTTAAAAAAAATTATTTTCAATCAAAGACAGAAACCCCAATTTGCAACGTCAATGAAAGATTAATTATTATTTACATTTAACTTCTAGATCAATTAAAAGCTTTAATGATATTCATTATATCCAGGTTATAACAAATTATTTTTTAATTATTTTTTTCTACATTATATAAAATTCTATTGAAGTCCGTAACTGTAAATTCATATTCTTATCAATAAATCTTGTCGCATTTCTATTAATATACGTTATTTTAAAAGAAATGTTGTACGTTTCTTAAAAATAATTTAAGCATCTCCTGTAAATTAAAAGAATAAAATCCAAGCTACTAATAAAATTTCATATAAATTTTGCAAAATCATAAAACTTATTACTATATAAACAAATATCAGTGGGAATACTTAAAAATAAAATTTTCTTATGCAAAATAATTAAAACCAAAATTCTAATTGTAAAGATTTCCAAATTGCAATCATTAAACTATTATTGCATTTTATAGAACAGACAAGCAAACAAGCAAACTTTAAAACTTATTCAATTCAAAATTTATATGATAAATACATATAATGCTGAGTATCCATACACTTACATTAATTCTCAGTCAATCATCAATAAAACATTTTTTATTAGTGCTTTTAGCACTAATTAGCACTCAATGAAATTAGATTACGGGCCAAACTATATTAAAGATTTTAATTTGTCATTTTAACATTTTCTATTTTTATTAAAGAAATATATTAACTTTGTATTTGAAATATCAATTGCACCGACAATTTAATGTACAATTTAAAATAGTCACATTAACTCCTTCCAGGACATTAATTTTATTTCGTTTAAAGTATCTCATTTAATTGATATTATTAATATTAAAATTATTTTGTCGTTTATCTTTACTAAAACTTGAAATATATTCTTCTCTTAAATAATGTTTAGAAAGACACCTGAGCCAATTACATTAATTTCACATATAAAAATTAAACTCTACAAAAGTTAAAATCATTGTACATAAAAATGCATACAATATCGTTGAATTAATTATTTAATAAATTACGTCATTTCATTTTTCCTATTCTAATGAACATTGATCTCAATCTTTAAGAGATTAATTAACTTTTTGCGATCGGATTATCACTATCGGTTACATAATCGTAGTCAAATTAAAAATATAGTGTCCTTGGCCATTTTATCTCGGGATAATTATCACACTAGACACACTAGAGCGCTCATTGTATTGCAATATTCTTCTCTCGCTCTCGCTCATAATGAACTCTGCAGAATAATCAAAGCAAAATGTGAAAAAATGAAGATTTTCCTTAATGGTCAAGCAGGCTTCGAAAAAAAGAAAAAAAAGCAACGCATAAGCCTTCAGACAATTAACCTAATTATATTTTATCACGGTGGGGAGTAAACATATTATTGAAAAGTTTATTTTCAAAGTATTCATCTAAAGTTTAAGTAAATAATTTTTCAAAAAATCGAAAACTTTACTTACGTATTATATATCTCGTCTCGTATAACTGAACTAACCGACTATAACTGATGATAAATTCAAAAATTAAATAAACAATATTATTGTTTATCTAAGCTTTATACACCAAGTTGTCGACGTGAAATTATATGATACATTGTAAATATAAAAGGATCTCTCAAAACATAAACTGCAAATGGTATTTGTGATTGCTAACACTTTTCCAACGAATAGAACTTTTGCTTTTTATTATCCTTAAAAGTCTCTCATTTTTATTGAGAATCGAGCGAGTGTGTAAATATGTTGTCAATACAAAATATTCATAAAACAAGCCATCAAATATTTCGTCGATATAAATATTAATATTGCACGTGAAATATATTATGGAAAAGATCAAGAAATAACATCTCGGCGATTCCGCTGCCCATCTTCGAGCATCGATGGGCCGTAGGCTTTTCAAGTTGACACGCAGTCTTTCTTCGTTTATTCCCACCTTGACCAACTATCGGCAACTATTTCAAGGTGAAGAGTGAGAAACGCGTTGAGCTTCCAGTGCCCGGCCCCTTTCAACGCCTCCAATACAGCTTTCATTGTCATACATTCGACGCTTTTGGAAACGGGGGGGGGGAGTACACTCGAGCCCAACAAGCCCTCGTTTTAAAGGCTCACTAAAGAACGGACCATTCCGACCACAATTCGCCCTCTTTAGGCCGAGGGGTTACTCGATCGGAGTTCTCGCTTGTCGCCGAGCAACGGGGCTGGCGATTTCGAGGTACGCGACATCATCGCAAATATTTAATTTACTTTATTTAGAAAATGTCTCGGACGAATTGTCGGGTGTATGGCATTAGGGGGCTCCTCTCGTGCGCTTATATTACTTGTAAAATGCGTGCTCGCGCGAACGACTTGAGAAAGATGAGTTGCATTAATACTTGAAATGAATTTCAGTATTTATGTAGAAGTAGGCCGTATTATGTAAATAGTACTGCTGTAATACGTAAATTAAAATTGTTTACAATCGTCGTGCGGTAGTCTTCTGGGAATTGAATTGGAATTCTGCAGAGGCGAGTCATTGAGCGCGAACGCTTTCAATAAAGATTATCAATACTACAATGAGGATAATAAAATTCATTAGAATTAAAAGCCTTTCTTTCAAATTTCATAAAATATACATTTCCTCGCTGACAATTTAATCGTACCACTGGAATGCAACCAACACAAAGAACAGCATTTTATATTTGATTTTTATTCTACATTCATACATACATTTTTATTATATTGCTATTTTGATATTTTTAGAGAAAGATTATAAATTTGAAATTTATAGAGCATACTTTTTAATTTTCAATGAAACAGCGAACATCTTTCTTTTTATCATTTGATAAAAGAAGATGATAAATACTTTATTCTACGTGTAAAAATCGCGTAGGGCCTTTTTAAATTGAATATTTTCACTCTGACATTATCGAAATATATAGTATTTCTGATATTTACGTGTAAGCAGGCCGTATACGTTGCTAAAAAGTTTATGTAACGTCTGGTATGTCAATATAGTCAAACTACCTTAATATTTTATAACAGAAATATTTCAAAAATATGCATTGCAAGCACACAGTGAAATGCATAGGCGTGCAATTAATATAGAAGCAACAAGCCATTTGATAATGCGCACTTGTAGTGCAATTTTCCTTTCTCAACGCGTGTTTACGTATCGAAAAGAAAGCCGTGTTATTCCAGAATAAGGTGAAAAGGTAAGATTAACTTTGAAAATTCAAACAGCCGAATAGAGTAGCGATAATAAGCGTTAAAATTCATCTTACTAATCAAATTAATAAACTTGTGCCTCGTAATATTTAAGTTAAAATGGTCGTAGGTGGGGGGGCGAAAGGGCCAACAGCCATTAAATGTGGTAGTCGAGCCTCAGCCAGAGGCTAGAAAAATAATCAAAATGTATTACCACAGACAGTTTTAAGTCCCTCTTACCGCCGACCACAAATCGCACTGAAATCTTGAAAAATCTTTCTTTAAAACATATTAGTCAAAGGCAGCAATAGTGCGGCATCGCGCGTGCATTGCGTACAAAGTTCCCTCAACTTTTTTTTCCGACCCTCCTTAATCATTCGGTATTCCTTTCCATCGCGCTTTTGATTGCGGACATATATTTCGTGAGGTGCCATTGTCGTCTCCCATGTTGCCACGCCCTCAGCCTACATTAAGCCAAGCTTATATTATTCAGACGTGACAATAATGCCCGTCGACGAAGTATTATCAGCTCAATTATATGGTATCGTTGAGAATTAATGCCACCCAATCCAGCGTCCAATTTAATAAATGTGTGACTAATAACTCCGATTGGTAAATTTAATTTCATAAAGTCTTAGTGGAGGTGGCTGCAGTGTGAAACGACCTTAATATGCCAAGGCATTTATTTAGCATTTATTTTTGAATGGAAATTTGGAAAGCACAGTAAATTGAATACAGTTGCAAGTGCATTATTACTTTAATGTTACTTCAGCCGAATTTATTCCCAACTTCGCGAAATAATGGTCGTAAAATTATTTCATTGATTTTTCAATTAATTTCTTAACTTTGGGGGCTGCGTGTAGAGTTACAAAATTATGCAAGCATAATTTGATGAAATTTCAAAATAATTGCTCGACTTGTAGCTTATGAAATACCTTCTTAAAACATTTCAATGAAAATGGAAATTTTTTACATACTTTTTCAGCTGTTCGTCATACTGCTAAAGGATTTTTAGAATAAAGCATAGTTAAAGATAGCCAAGCATAGTTAAAAAACAATGCATAGTTAAATGTAGTCGAGCATAGTTAAAGAGCATAAATATAAAGTTTGATGGAAGTAAAAAAGTATATAATATAATAAAAATGCTGATTGATTAGCGTACAGTTTTAATATTACCAAGTAAGTCAAATTTTGTTGATATTTTCCGCTAAAAAAACACCTCATACCAACCTAAAACATAAAATAAATTAAAAAATAATTAAAAATATACTTTTAAAACATACTATATAATATTATATAAAATTAAATAATTGTAGTATTTTCGATAATTACAAATAATCATATAACCATAATTTGATAGAATAAACAAATCCAAGTATGGATTAGTCGTTCAATTATGTAATATTAAAATAGTTAAGTATTATATATTTATAATTGACATAACCTCTAATGGCAGAATATCCATTCTCTAATTACACTAACATTTTAGAATTATTGAATATTTTACCGACACGAAACAAAATCTATCTACTCTATTGAATTAATTGTTAATATTTTATAACTTAATCAATCGACTTTGTATTAATTATGCACAAAAACCTGGCGTATTAGTTTTTCCTTTAATACAATAGAAGAGACTTGATCTCTCACTTGCTCATTTCCTCCCTCTCTCACGCGTACACACACACACACACACACACTCTCTCTCTTTCTAAAAACAAAGACTATTATTGGCATTTCAGTCGTTTTAGATTTTCTCACAGATCTGCTCGCTCGATAAGTAATTATTTCCTATAACATATAAATTAATTGTGAAATTAATAGTATCTATCGACGTGAATTACTCTAATCTTTTATTAAAGAAAAATAGATAATTATAATTGCAATTAAAATTATATCATAATTAATATTTTTATACATGATGGATCGGAGCCAAATATCGTTCATTAAAATCGTGAATTAAACGCAACTCTATTTAAATTGTTTATAAAATTCGGCCATAACGATGGTCGTAATTGTATGTTTAATGGTGCATTAATTGTGAAATTGAGGCTAATATTGTTGATTTAAACGAAGCCGTCCACGTGTTCTCGAAACTTAACTCCTAAGCCGTGTAGTTTAGAAATTGATAATAAAGATATGTGAAATATCAAGCTATTTAAACATTATGTCATCTATTTAATTTGTATCTACTTTTCTGAAATGATTCATAATGCCCAACCACTTTATCTCCAAATGAGGAGCTTTATTGAAAAAAGGCTCGAATAAAGCTCGAATAAAAAGCGTATAAAAAAGGTTGATAGCGAGAGAAAGGGAAAATGGAAAAAATCGAAAAGAGGATGCGAGCTCGGAGCATTGAGGGGCTGTTGCAGTAGCACACCGATGAAGAAAGTTTTTAAAGCCCTTAACCTTATTCAGTGAGTAACTAAACTCACTAACAAACTAACTGACGTGCTTGAAAGTAGCTTCACTCAGCGTCGTAACCCCATGGAGACTTAACAAGGCGGCGCCCCGAGTGCCTCTAAATCGTGGTGAACTTCTCTATCTTCGTCTGCCTCACCCAAACTCACTCTGCATTTCTCCTTCTTCTTACCGATCCATAATATACATCCACTTTTTTTCTAATAAACTGTGTTAAAAATACAATACGCTATTAAATTTACTCTGCCTCACCCTAACTCACTCTGCATTTCTCCTTCTTCTTACCGATCCATAATATACATCCACTTTTTTCTAATAAACTGTATTAAAAATACAATACGCTATTAAATGTAGGAAGGGCAAGGAAGTAAGTTGCTTGGATTTTCCATTCACTCGTGATGCCTTCGGTGCAATTTCGCCAATAACTTATCCTCTAACTAAATTTCTTTAATCTTATGCGCCTTCTTCAATTCAACTATTATCAATGTTCTTTCCAATGTCAATATTCTTTCATCGTACAAATGAGAATTAATATAAATATTTTATAATTATCCAGATATAACGCATTTTCTAGTCCTATCATACAATTTAGTATAAAGTTGGCTAAAAAAATCTATCGTGCATAAAGAAAAGTTTCCCTCCTTTATTAATATGAATTAATGTACTTCTAGAAACGTTTCCAAAAAAAAAAAAAAAAATTCCATTTGTACAATAAAAACATTTATTTTATTTCAAAAAAATTTATCATCATTAAAAACATTATATTTTCTACGAGACATTGTATTTCAAATTTCATTTTTATAGATTTTGTTGTATTGTTGTATTTGTTTTTGTTGTAAATATTGTTGTAAATGATGAAAATTAAAAGTTGTTCGATAAATTTTGTATTCGTTGTTTGTTTTATTGTTTCGTGCACAATGTTCCCTTGCGCGCCTCCAATAATTCCTAAAAAATTACACTCACCATCATTTCAATTGAGAATGTATTAATTAGTGTGCCAATTATGGTAATTTGGTGAGAGTTTACGCACATAAAATGGCTGTTGGAAATATAATGCCACGTAATATACAGTTGTAATAATCAAGAATATTGTTATACTATTCTTAGACAAAGTACAGAAAGTTACGTTGCGATCTATAGAAAATTGTCTAAATAGGAGCAGAAATTGTTTTTAACTGGAATTGAAATATTTATAATCGCAGAAAAGCTTAGTTATCTGAAAGAGCTTATAGCATAATGGAGAGAGCGGATGAAAAGAATTTCATCCGTACATGTTTGAGTGTATGAATCTTAGACAATTACAGACCACTGAACGCTTGACAAAAAATAAACAATAAAAAGTATCAAAGATGGAGTAAATTATGACAATGTTAGCTAAAACGAATTGCGGATGTAATTTAGTTCTATTCATCTGACAAGAAGGGAAGTTTAATAAAGGCACTTTTCTAAGTGACAAACTCGTGATAATACATGGCGATTATACAGCTATATCTCTCTCTCTCTCTCCCTCTCTCTCTCTCGCACTTTGTCCTTACTGCTCGCATTTTCCTATTCTTTGTTTGAATGTGTGGCCACTTTCCATAAGCTTACGCTACGATTATTTCCATAATTACAGTCATTAAATGTCTACCTGATATGCATATAAAGTAATAGATGAATTTTAGAAAGAAAAATGTTGAAACTATCTTGTATTGAACAATGATTTGATATTCGAGTATCTTATAAACTAATGGTTAAGAAATTTAATTTCACCACATATATTTACAGTATATTCCAGTCTTATGTTCTTTACCTTATGTTACGTTGAAAAATCTACTTTATCCGCGACGCTGGCTCACACTGTACAATTCATAATCAATTCGATGAAATTAATGATAATGCACGAAAATTTATGACAATAATTGAAAAAGATTAAATTACTCAACCACTGGCTAAACGTATCCTTCCGGCAAATTGTACGGCAATAGCGCCATTTTTCAGATAACCTGACCTGCAAAAATAGCGGCACCACGAATCAACAGAATCACTGAGCAGCCGCAATCACCAATCCATTGAAATTTTCGCGAATAAGTGGCGCTGCGTCTGTGAGCCTACGAAAACTTTTGTTTCTCGCGTGCTGGAAAATTCCAACACACGTGCGCAGAACATTGCCCGCGAGCTTTAAGATATTTATCATATTTGTCCTAAAAGAAGCACGTGCTTATCCACGCGTTATATACATATATATATATATATATATGTGTGTGTGTGTATGTGTATGTGTGCATGCGCGCGCGCGCGCGTGCGTGTGTGTCCGAATAAATGGAATTATTCCAATTTATTACAAGCTACTAAGTAATTAAATTTTCTTTTTTCCATTTTTCCATTTTATATCATGGATTCTAGTAATGGAATAATAGTCTTCCATATTGTCTCAAAATTAATAATACAAAATAAGGGAAATGTTTATAAAGTAGTAAACTAGTCTTGAAATTTTTAAGCGATTTATCCTTCACCATTAATTTAAAAAATATATCTTTTTATACATTCAGCATTGTAAATCAATATTGACATTCAATATTACTTTACAATATAAAATACAATAATTAATATACAATATAATTTACAATATACATAATTTACAAAATTAATTTTCAATACAAAACACAATTTACATTTTACAATATATATATATATATTTATAATATCAATATGCATTATATTATTAAATTATAATAACAAAAATTGTAACTATTTCTTTACATGGTTAATTAAAATATAAAATAAAATATCCCTTGATTTTAATTAATAGTGCTCGTAAGAAATTATATAATTTATGAATATCATTTGTTATATTATTCTATGGTAAACTTATAAAATAAAATGTCAACAAAATTTTAAGTTGAGAGTAAACGGAAAACTTGAACCATCATCCTGAATAATTAATACCGAAAATCTTTGTACTTGAAAGAGACAGAATGGATTTTAATGCAAAAGAGAAAAATTACATGCCACGAAAAACGTAAAAATGGACATTTACTGAATAGCACAGGGATTCGTGAAATAAAAGTGCACGCTTCGGGCACCGGCACTCTTAGAAAAACGACCTAATCACATATTCAGGCCCTTGCGATTTCCTTGCACTCACTCACTCACTTACTCATTCGCTCATTCCCTCCTCTCCTTCTCTCTCTCTCAGACTCACTTATATATTCGTCTCTGTCATTACCGATGTTCTACTATCTCACTTGCAATTTCTGCCTCTCTCTCTCTCTGTCTCTGTCTCTCTCTGTCTCTGTCTCTCTCTTTCTCTCTGTCGCTCTATTTTCATCGTGAAACCTGGCTTTGAATTCCCACCCAAACACGTCCTATAACGTTTGCATAATGTGACACGATTTTCAACCGAACTTTCTCCCACTCTACTGTGATACGTATTCGCATAACAATAGATATATCTTGGATTATTTTATTAGAAGTTTTTTACATTTTAGCGTGTATATTAGAAAATAACTAAATATTTAAAAAATTTGAATAAATTATAAGAAAAGAGTGAATGTAAATCATAAATAAATACCATAGATATAATGTAATAAATAATATAATAAATATAATAGATATAATGTAATAATATGTATTATAATTTTAATATTGGATTACAAATTACGATTATATAAAATAATTTTTATCAATAAAAAGAATGTATAAAATTAAAAAATTTTACTAAAAATTTCATTAATAACTATTACATTTTTGCATAAGTTGAACAATAGTTTTAAAACAATTTTGATATTATAAAATTTTCAATGATAAATATTTATATTCTAAATATTATATAAATATATTATAATTCATTGTATGTGAACAAGTCATGATTCATTAATTATTTATATTCGTTTTTATAAATTTATTGATCTTATATATATATATATATATATATATATATATATATATATATATATATATACATATATCTGTAATTATTAAATCATATATTAATGTTTTTCATATAATGTATTATAAAATGCTATGGAGAAATGGTATTATAAAACATCAGTCATGTGCCAATCAACAACCTATCAAAGTTCACCACCGACTTATGTAAATGAAGACCGTCACTTTCAATTTTCTCTATTTCAAACTTAACGAAAGACAGCTACCCAACATTAACAGAAAAGTAGAAAGAGTCAGAGAAATAGAGAGGAAGAGTGAGAGAAAGAGAATATTTAAAGAATACTTTAAAACTATAAAAAGTGTACTATACAAAATTTATCATATTACATTATAATATATATATATATATATATATATTAAATTAATAAAATACTCAGTAATAACAGTAACATTATATTTCATCGACTTTGAAAATACAATTATCAAAATATTCCCACAGTCATTTAAAATAACTGAAATATCATAAACCGAGGTTTAAATAAAATCGATAAATTATATATATATATGTGTGTGTGTGTGTGTGCGCGTGCGCGCGTGCGTGCGTGCGTGCGTGCGTGCGTGTGTGTGTGTGTGTGTGTGTGTGTGTGTAAATTATATATATACATATATATACATATATATATGTAGAAACAAGTTATCGATTAAATTTAAATGTCAATTTACTTGGTTGGTCTGTTGAAGTTGATAATTTGTACACATTCTGTATTAGAATAAAATTGTGCACTGAGTAATACAGTCAATCACGTTAATTACAGTTATTTACTTTATCAGCAGCATTACTTATATAATTATTGTATTTCCATCAAACTAAAATATTTAGAAAATATAACAAACAAATTGTATTGAGCATATAAAACATGTTAATATATTTAATAAATAATATAAACTAATTTTATAGTTTTAATAAAAGTATTCCCTGTATTATTGAAAAATATTCTAAATGCACAAAAATAACTTAATACGATAATATATGTTTGTTTAATGGAAATGTTTTATTAATTATGAAATTAATTTAAATTATTTTAACGTTATAATGACCTATTTATCGAATATATTTATTTATTAGATATGTTATGTCTTGCTTGCAAATAAATGAGAAATTCGTTATAATTTTTCTTGTGAGTAGATAAAACTAAACGCCAAGCATCGAATATCAGTAACATTTGTTTTTTATTAAATATTACTTAGAAAAAATGTAAGAGTTTGGAGGACAACCATTACGATAGTTATCAATTACTAATAAATCGCGAAGCAAAATACATACTATCACTGTCTGACCATGAAAAAAGAGTTGAAGTAAATTAAAATGGTTATATCTTATTAGGTATCACTGCTATTTACTATAAGAATTTCATAAATAATAAATAAAAAATTTATCAAAAAAGGAATGTTATTTTACAATTATACAATCGTTCCCCACGAGGTCATTGATAATTCAAGACTGGAAAATCTCATTCTCTGATAACACGGGAAAAGATGTGTCCTCAAAGCACGGATTTTTTGTCTTCCGAGTGAATTGGCATGGACCTTTGTATCCGCGTGTATATACAATGTGCCAATGACCAAAGCTTCCTGCGCCATTTTTATAGGCAACAGCTGCGGCCATTGCTGCTGTGGATCTATTTTTTCTTTTTTTTTTTTTTGCGCGAGGATAAGCCTAAATGCCCTTTGAAAGTTATCGACAGGAAACAAGGGAATAAAGGCCAGTCGTAAAAAGTTAAACATTCTTCCAAAGTTTCGAAAAACAGATTTCGTTTCACTAGCTCAACTTACGCGCACACACATACGCCCAACAAGCAGCTGAATAATGGTTATTGCTTGTCGCATTTTTTTTTCCAATCGCAATTTACTCCTACGCACTTTCATACTTTTGACAAAGATCCTGACACTTTTTATCATACATTTACCGTTTCATCGAAAGGCATAGTAAAATATCACATCCAGTATCATACGACAACTCAACAGACTTCGTGCTGAAACTGTCTGATATTTTAAATTATTTACAGTCAGATAAATCAATTGCCATCGGTTTTGAGAAAATATTTTCACTTCCCATCGCAGCACTCAACAATTACTTATAACAATTACTCATAATTCTAAACATGTAAATTGTTTTATACCTGAATTAGCATATTCAAGTCCATAAGACTTTTCATTGCACAATTGTTCACTAATTCAATTGTGCGCCAATGTTTGTTAAAAAGTTCTAATTAAGCAAATAATGGAAGCATAAAGTATGAATATGACAGGCATTTAAAACTTATCGTGAAACAATAATCAATATATAAAAATGTAAAATTAACTGAACAAAAGATCAACTGAAATGACATATATAATATATATTATATGCCATTTCCTATAAACATCATCTTTATAAAAATGAAATCAATACTCTATGTAAAGAAATGTAAATTTCCAAATGCTATTTGTGAAGTTAAAATTACGACAAAATAATTAATAAACGTAAATAATTTTTTGATTATATATAAAATAGTTTTTTTTTTTCAGAAAACTGTAGATATATGAATTTCACAAGATTATTAAAGAATCAATTCACTTTTAATTTATTGTAAGTGCTGTATTTGTCAACTCTCTATGAAATGCAATTTTTTTCTTAACATTTTAAAATTTCTTAAAGATAAAGACAAAGATCATTATACAATTGTAATCAAAATATTATTATTATATAAGGAAAATAACATGTTAACAAAAGCAACTTATCAGTTAAAACTGTGATTACGATTCAGCACTTACAAATCGGTCTTTGGGTGTTGCTTCTTTGGCGTTTATTATTTGAGAGTGAGATTTTTCACAATTTTCTAAAGTAAAAATTAAAAAAATCTTCATACCTTACCATCATTTATGTACCCTCTATACTTGGTACTATATATTGAATAAAAATGTACAGTTGTATGTACAGTTTGATAGTCGCGAATATTCTGTTTAGAGCACATAATGATCATTTGTAAAAAAAAAAGAAAGAAAAAAAGAATTGCATGACATACTTGTACATGTTTACAATAAGCCTTGACTAATTACACATAATTAGAGCTTGTAATTTGTGATTTATGAATTATTAATTATCTAATACTTTTCATTTGATAAGGCAGTTTAGATTGCGTTTAGGCAATAATTAGATTTATAATTGTTTTATCGTAATAAAGCTTATCTTAGGCGTAGTAATAAAAGGAGTTTGCCTTCATCTAACTTATTACCAGAAAATATGTCACTTTTTAATATTTTTTTTTTCTCCGGAGCATAGAGCTGAAATAAGAGATTTTATTAAAATGCGGACATTACATAAAGAATACTTCTTCTTCTTAACGTACTTTTTATTTAACGAGGTACAATATTTGAAGGTACAATTTTTCTTTTGCGCATTATGTTATATTCTTTTCAATAAAAGTTTTATTAATCTGTCTGTTCTGAGAACAAAAGTCTTTCTTTAAAAATAAGTAATATTCATATCAGATTTCGTTCGTTGAATTAGCCAATTAATTCAAAAGTGCGCCAAGTAATTAAGATAATAATTCTTCCAAGCATTCACTGCTAAACAATAAATTATCATTAAAAATTACGTTTCAATCGTAATTTCTCATACTTTAAGTGAACAGCTTACAAAAGTACATAATCAAGGGAATAATCGAATAGATGAAATAAAAATCGAATTAAACAGCTTCTCGAGTAATGTCTAGCGCATCATTACCATTAATCGAAGTGCATAAATGTTAATTTGCCCATAAGAAAGAGATAAAGATATTTTATTCGCCAGTATAAAGATCTTTGTAATATATGAGATGCGTGTGCGTTATGTCTGAAAAAGAAGAAGTAACAGTGTCTAAAAAACAGATATAACGTCAAACGTAAGTCTTTTTCCGATTTCAATCAGAAACGGCAGGAGGAGGAGGAGGAGGGGGAGGAGGAGAAAGAAGGTACGTAAGTCTCTACTATGCAAGCAAAACATTGCCGAATCTCTCTTTCTCTCCCTATCCTTCTTTTCCCATCTTTCACTTCATTTCTTCTTTCACCCTCTAACCCGTCCATATACTTCTCATTCCCTCTCCTACCTATACATGCGCGCGAAGCTATAGGGTATATATCGACTTTCCGGGTGATTTATGCCGGCGTCAAATCACTTGAAAAGTCTGAAACAATAGACGTCAGAGGAATGGAGGGTGACTCCGACGACGACGACGACGACGACGACGACGAAGACGACGAAGACGACGAAGACGACGACCAGGCGTCGAACGAAGCAAAATAAATCCGTCAAGAAGTATTTATAGTCGGATGTTGTAATCCATGTTGTTTCCCACCTACTGCTCAGTCGACAGACTTTATATTCGCGCGTAAGCCGTAACAATGCTCGTGGCTATGCTGCACTTTTGGTATTTCCATTCTTCTCGGAATACTCGAATGAGAGATGAGTATATCAAGACCACGCGGAAGGTATGAAATATAACAAGGGTTATGTTCCATTTGGATTCTTAGCAACATTTATAGCTATAATCATTCTGTGATCTCGTGAGCAGGCGATATACGATTCTATAATTTAAATATTTCAGAGTGAGCTTGGATGTGAAATTATTATCACAAGTGAATTAAATAATCGCAACTCCTACTGTCCTATTCCACTCTCGGCTATTGTTTGATAACGACAATATATATTTATGCCGTGAGATCTTATGCGTGTAATTTTAATAAAAAAATATTCCTTTTACACATCAGCATGTTTAATAATTAGATTTTACTTTAACTGTATAATGTATAAGACGCCACTCCTGAAAGTTCAAGTTCGGCTTTCAAATGTATTTTTTATTTAGATTATTTAGCCGCATACTCCTATGTGGCTAAAATTGTTTTAAGCAATCTTGTTCTGCATTTCTAGTAAGAAATATTACATACGACATAGGTTGTCAATATAATTACAAAATTGTCTTTTTTGTTTAACTGGAAAAATGAGTTTGAAGTATAATTTGTATTGCGAATTAGAGACTATGGTTGAAATGGCACATCTATAAGATATTCTTATCAATATAATTTATTCACATCAATTAACTTGCGAAAAGGATAAAATTGTAAATACGAAATCTCAATTCAAAATAAAGACCTCTCGGTGTTTGCATACTTGCAGTGCTATCTAGAAGGCTTTATTCTACAAAACAAGAATCTAAATTATATAGCCCTCAAACTGGAATTCGTGTAACTTTGAAAACACATATATATATATATATATATATATAGTTACATAACTACATACGAATATGGAGTGCGGACGCTTTATTCATTGACGAGGTCATTCGCATGTACTTGAAATATTGACCGTAGGAAATAAACCGAATATGAGATCATTGACGTTATACATGATAGAAGACAAGTGAGAGAGAGAGAGAGAGAGAGAGAGAGAATCGATCTAGAAGAATTATTCCCAAGTGATGTATCGTCGGAGGATTCGCTGGATCGTGAAACAACTTGGCTAATACCTCGGGCCGACCCGTGTACTCCCAAAACAATCTAAATCTCGCTCGTCCCTGCGCAATGGTCGGACGAGACTCTTGTTGTGAAATAAGAGGAGGTGAGATGGAAGAGGCAATAGGGTAGAAGATGAAGAAAGGATTCGACTCTCAAAATACTGAATGGCTCTCCCGTTCTCTCTCATTCAACAACTTTGCCAGTTAAATGATGATAAAAAATTTCAGATTTAATAATGAGTACTGCGATAATGATTAATATATATATATATATATATATATATATATATATATATTACGTATTAAAAATAAAACTTTAGTCGAATTAAATACAACTGGCGTACAGCTTTACGATACGTGTTCGCGATTCCGGTGGAACGCGAGTCCTTGCGTATTAATTTTTGTTTACTTTTAAATTTAATTTTTGTTTACTTTTAAATGTGACTCCTAGTAATAATATTCGGAGATTATTTCACGCTTTATTTTTAAATTATTCTGTTGGAATGTCTCATATTTGTGATTGCCATACTTTGTTTATACTCCCAGTGCTTCCAGGAAAAGCGTTGTGAGCTTTAGAATCGTCGCGCGCCTAATAACAAGGCTCCCCCCGCCCGCGGCTCAGCCTTCCCCCCTTACCCCCCAAGCGGTACCGCGAGTCCTTTTCTTTGTCTGTCAGCTCAGGGGAAAAGTTCGTTACCCCCCCCCGCTGTCGCCCCCCTGGCTAGTCGTCTTATTATATAATAGGACCGCAAGATCCTCCGCCCGTCTACTTCCTCCGCCCGTCACGGAGGGGTCTCGTGCGCAGCAGTGGTCGTACATCCGAACAGCCAAAACCCCTCGTCTTCGACCAGCGACCGACATCCAATACGAGTGTAAGCGGCTTGCCCTTGCATCCTTCCCATCCTGGATAGAGGTCCCAGGATGGAGCGCAGAAGCGACCAGCAGTAAGAGGCAAGTAGCACCGGCCCCCCGCGATATGACCACTCGCTAATTAGAAATCCGCGTCATAGTGTCGCACCGCCGCCATTTTTATATCGGATAAGTTAATACAGTGCGTAGTTCCGTGCGACAGTG
>JAPYYT010000715.1:0-40061 GCA_030522565.1 Ceratosolen corneri | reverse complement strand
TATTATTATTATTATTATTATTATTATTATTATTATCATTATTATTATTATTATTATTATTATTATTATTATTATTATTATTATTATTATTATTATTATCATCATCATTATTATTATCATTATCATCATTACCATCATTACTATTGTTATTATAAATTATATAAATCATAAATTTACTGAATATTAGATATCTTCTGTCAATTTATATGAATCATCTAAGAATTTTCGACATCCTATTCAATATCTATTCTCAACTATACATTTATTCAATAAATAATAAAAAATACTACAAGTGAAATAATTATACTGCTTTATTCAATAGCTCCCTTTTGAATAATTTTTAAATAAATTTATAAGTTTTAAATAATATTATATATTGTATTATATATGCATTCAATTTTCTGTATAGGCATTAATTAAATGTATACGTAAAATAAATTATCTGATATTCTAACAACATTTTTATGCATAGTATTAGTAAAAAATAAAACATTATGCATAAAAATGCAATGACAATTAACTCGAAGTATTATATACTGTATTAAATTTTGACTGAATTACATTTACTTTAAAATAGAGTCATTACATTGTTGCTATACAATCATTATTTTCTTAACCTTCGTTCGAAATTAAGACATAAATAGATCAATTTTTAATATTTAAATTTATATAGAATAGTCTTTGGAGCAATATTTTTCGTGCCTACAAGTTAATAAACGTCCGAGATTGAAGCATTGACATCGAAGAGATGAGATTTTGAAGGAAAAAAATCGAGGACTGAAAGTGAAAATGGAAAAGTGATAAATACCTGGTGAATCAAAGGCCGGGAGAGCTAAAATAACAATAGAATGAAAGATGGGCGAAGGTGATATAAAGGAGCGAAGAATAAGGATTTAACGCACAGGAGATCTGTTCTACAAGTGAAACAGCTTGTTATAAGACATTCTTACTTTTTTTTTTATTATACGAGGGTACCGGAGCATGGGTAACTTTTTTAGATAAATATAATCGAAGAGCTCCCTGAAAGTGCAAAAACAGAGAGACCCAAACATTCAATTATTGTGTGATTTTAATGGAAATTCTTTGAAAAAGGATAATAAAAATAAAATGGAATGAATGTAGATCGATCTGTCAGTCGATTACTTTACTCTCCTCGTATTAAAAACACGTAAGGATAATCTTATAAAAGCAATAAATTTATGCAGAATAAGGAAGAACAATATTGAATCGTAATTAATTAAAATTTAAATCAAATATCTAAATTAATTCTTCGTGTCAGATACAAGAAAATTATAATATATTTATTTGCAGACTATGCATCAATTTTTTCAATTAATTTATTCATATAATTTAATATAATTTCTAAAAATAGCTTCAACTTGCTAAAACTTGAATAAAACTATAATTTAAATTTAAATTTTCTTTAAAATACTACATTTATATTAATTTATAATTATGCTATAATTGTTTCAATTATTCATTTCTTTACTGTAATCAAGTAGTTTATTTTGTCATTAATATTTTGACATTCCATATATTTTTGGCAAATATTCTTTACCGAAATACTATTCGTATATATTTAAATACCTATGTGAAAAAATTAAGCAGGTTATTCAGCTTTCAACTTTGATTACAAAAATAATTTTTTATTACAATAATTGTTTGTTAACTTAAAAATACTCGATATAATAATGAGGAAATGTGATATTGAATCCATATTTTCAACTATTCTTGTATTTAATTATACTTATAATATCCCGAGTATATCATCATATATCAGATGACTGAAATATTGAATTAATATATATACCCACTTGCGACATATTTAATCTAAAGTTTTGTGTAAATATATAAAGATAATGAATATTCCATTCTATAAAATATTAAAATTTCAATTGATTATGAAACATCGCTTTTTAATTTTGCGAATTCATTATTGAAAATTTTTTTATTATTAATATTTTTATGTTCGAGTAGAAGTAAAACAAAGAGAAAATGTAAATGTTATCATCAGTTTTCAGATGTTTAATTCAATTTCAATATAATATATAACATGAGTTTTAATATATAATTCATGAAGTCTAATTTTTAATTTGACAGCATACATTTAACTCTATATTAACTATAATTTTAGTTTATATTTTTTTTAGTTTCTATTTTTATTGTTGTATATATGAGAAAAATAGCCCTATAATGTCTTAACATTTTATAGAATTAAAAGGAATATTTTAAAGACGAACTTTTTCTTTCAAATGAATATATCTTCTGAAACTTAAACTAGATATTTTGATCGATATCTTACCTTGTCGAAGAAATATTTTGTTTTGCTGTATTGAGAAAAAATAAAATTACAGTATAAATACAATAATTTATACAGCAAATACAGCAAATATTTGTGGCAGTAAAATAGTTACAACAATATTACATTTGTCTTATTATTTCTTTCATGTATAAAGTTTAACTGTCTATTAATAAAAAAAAAAATCTAAAAAAAGAATGTATGTTTATATGGTCCAAACTATAATTATTAATTACATTGATATACAATGTAATATATTTGGATATATTTTCGTATTTATGTACTATCGTAAGTAATAGGAAGTACAGTATTAGTTTAATATTAACAGAATGTAGATGTGAAATCTATGTTCAAAAGTCTTGAAATTTCCGTTTATTCTTGGCTTTTAAACTTTCACGCGATATTTAAAACCATTTTTACATGACAACGGCTCTCGGAGTATTTAATTATAAAACATCTATCAAGATACTTATAAACCATATTAGCATCCATAAATCTACGTCACGTATCAGAGCGAAATAAAAAGAGAGCACAAGCGAATCCCATCAAATAAAGTGTTACTCTATATTATAGAGATGTGCAGCATTGTCGTATTTAAGAGCTGGAGGATTCAAAATCCCGTGAGGAATAATTATCGGCTTGGCCATCATAAATAATCCATTTCATGTTCACTTAAAGATAGGTGGCCGCTTACGAAACCGGAACACTTCTATAAACTCCAAGGAATATCAAATTTGTTTCTTTTCTCCGTGTCGACCTTGCATTCTCTCTCATTTACATGGGTTTATTGATTTATAATGCATGCATCAATAATTTTTGATATCAGACAAGGAATGTTTTATTCCCTATATATATATATATATATGTATAATCATCTAAGAGTTTATTTTTTATAGCCATTTATTTTATAATCCTTCGTTATGTTATTATGAAGCTATATTATATCAAATTCTGCTTCATCTCGATAACGGATACAGAAATTAACTTTGTCTACTACTTTTTAATTTTATTACTTTGAAATTAATGAGCATTCAGTTCAGAAGTAGTTAGAGTAATTAAGACAATTATGCCTATAAACATTACTTATAACTGTATGTGTAATGCACGGACAAAGTATATCCTTAGCGGCATAGTTTATGGTTGACTGAGAGCTCAGACGGTTTAGTGATTAACTATTCTTTAATTTCATTCGTAAGGAAATTCTTGCTAGACATTCAGGGGCACGGAAAACATTTCAAAATATTAGAAGCGAACTCGCAACTAACTGTTACGTTCGCAACTTCTGCGCCCTCCAACAAACATTCAACTCCATAATGGATTTTCTCATCAAAATCACAGCGGCAAAGCTGACTTTAGTGATCGTCATTAAATTGTTCAATGTTTTCATTGATAATGTATAATGTTTTGCTTAAATGTAGTGCTAAAAGATATTTCATTTACGCTTTATTTATTTGTACGTGTACACATTATGTCGTATATTACGATTAGTACAATGTTAGCAAATAATGCTTTTCTATATAAAAATATATTGATTTCTCATATTACATCTATTTTCATATTATATCAATATCAATGTCAATATCAGTTTAATAAATTATTTATTATGATTGTATTAAAATATTCTTTGAAAATGCTCGCACGCAAATTTATTCGTTAATATATAAAGTTTATCAATTCAATATTCATATTAGTTATTTGCAATAAATAAGTAAATTTATCAGTTTATAACATTTGCCTTAGTTGTCGAATATTCTTTTTCTGAAATTTTTTTTCGAACACTATTATTTTTTTTCATAAATATTAACTGCTAATAAATTTTTAAAAGTTCGACGATGTTTTTAACTAGCTTTTAACTTTTTTTACCGTATCTGTAATATGTAATATCTATAAATATTTTACAGGTGAAATATACATATTTATGTTTCAGTTTAATATTTTACAATAACTTACGAACAAGCGTTCTGTAGAAATATATTCCATTTATATATTCCATTTATGTTATAAAAAATATATACAAATTTTCTTAATTAAGTCTACTTGTATACATTTAAATGTATCAATTGCTGCTTCCGCAATTATTCTTTAATGTAACCATGAATTCATTTTTAATCCAAAAAAATGTTAGCTTTAGAAATTTCGAATATAACTAATATTATTTGGCTTACAAGAAAATATATTATTTAGTTAAAAAATTTTTAAAACACCTATAAATATATCTAGAAAAAACAGAAAATATTTTATGTCACAATATAATAATTAACTTAATAAGAATAAACTTTATAGAGATTTTTTAAATTCTACAAATAGGAGTCAAAATAAATTAATAGTAACGTAAAAATCTATAATATTATATAGTTCTTTACGAAAAAACAAAAATATTAAAAACCAATTAATGATAAATTTAAAGATTATTTCGTGAAAATAATTTTCTGTTTTTATTAGTCATTTTCGTATTTTCATTATAAAAAAGGAATTGTATTTCTATGTAAACACATTATTAAAAATTCTCCTGTAATATTATAAAATGAAATTCTTGCAATATTTTATACTAATTTTATACTTTGTAATGTCAATCGAAGGTACGTTTGAATTTACGTTATTTAATATATTTCGCCAATTAGATAATTTCGCTAATAGATATTTATTTCCATAGGAGTGAAAAAAGTATTGACTGAGCTGGAACAATGTTTGGCCTTCTGTCATAGTAAGTCCATAAAATTGTTTACGTTTACACAATTATTTTGAATTTATTGAAAATTAGCTTTCAATATTTTGCCTCTACAATATTTTATGGTTGCATTTAATGTTCCGTTTAAATCTGATTCAAAATGTGCTTGAAATTACAATTACAAAACATTAAAATTTGTTAGACAAATGCATAATGCAATATTTCAATGTAAAATCTTTGTTTTATTAGATGTACGGGTATTATGTGGACACATATGTGTATTTATAATGTATTCGAATGTAAGGAAATTTACCGATTTCACTACAAAGTTAGATATCGTCCTTACAGATTTGTATATAATTAATTTACAAAATATTTGTTGATCGCAGATATCGAAACATTATCATATATTAACATTGTTAATGACGAAATTGCATATTTAATATTTGTATCATACTCAGTCTTTAATAAGAAAGTAAAATCATTCTAACGTAATTATATCGCTAACTGGTTTTTATTTTTATTAAGATATTTATAATCTCTAGTCCTAAATGTGGATTATATTATTTATAAGTGATTTGAAACTTTATCATCTATATATTTTTCTACATTTGTGCATTTAAATATTGATCATACATTGTAGATAGTAATTTTTCAATCTATCGACAGTCAGATTATATTTTTGATCGTTTATAATTTTTTATTATAAATTTGATTATAAATTTGATCATAATTATGATAATTGATAATCGTTTTAATTTAATATATAAACAATTGAATTTTAGGATTCAAGAAACCTCACAATATAAGATGTCTTGAAAATTGCTATTCAGTATTCGCGGGTAAAAAGGTCGAAGATTTAGTAAGTAAATTTATACAATTAAATTATCATTTTTGATTATTACTTTTATAAGAAATATGTTTTTAATAATATTATTTATAGAGTTTATTCGTAAAATTTTGTTTGTAAAGTTGTAATTTTCAATTTTTGGAGAATAACTATAGTAAAATGTTAATTTTTAGCTCAAATGTATATTTGAATATTAAAATATATGTTGTAATTAGACGTATAATTGCAATCTTTTTCAACTATTTTCAACAGTTCTTAATTCTTACTTATTAGTCTTTTGCAAGTAATCAATAGTTTTCACTTTAAATGATGCGACCATATGAAAGAAAATTTTTAAAGAATTAATTACTTAAAACTATTTAATTCTTTCACGTGAAAATTATTAATACATATTTTCGATATATAGCAGTATTATTCATGCAAATATGTATAATATTATACAACGCTATATAGTTTAATAATTAAAATTTAACTAAATACAATCGAGAATAAACATAAAATTATTATTATTAGCGGATTTGGAATGAAATTTTCAAAAGTGCGGTTTTTGAATTTTTTTTTTTTAAATTTTCATTAATGAGTCCGATGGATTAAATTTTTATAATTCGAATTTCATATGAAATATATAAAAATAATATTATTAAGAAGCCTTTATATGTTTATTATACTTACTGCTTATCTATATTAATTATATCAAATTGTTCGATATTTAATTCTTTAATATAAAATCTCATCTGATATAAATGATAAAATGTAATGACACGTATCATTTAAAATAAATTTGATTTCATTTGATATTTTTAATTTTTAAAAATTAAAATATTGAACAAAATGCACAAATAAGTAACTGTAAATATTTATCTAAACAATTGTATATTGCATAAGATATAATCAAATAATTAAACTGGTGGTATTATTGTTATTTTTTATAAATATTGTATTTATACAAAATCAGAAATAAAATTTATCGTATGTTTTTATTTTATTTTACGTGATGTAAATTTAAATGTAACTATTGCATCCCACACTGCATTATCACCTTACCAAATCTCATATTTGTCAAACATTTGTCTATATCTTATATTAATATTTATAAAGCATTTGTACTATAAGTCGTATGTTTTAAATGTCAAGTGCATTAAAATTTTAAGTGATTATAAACGCACATTATCTATAAAATGTCATTAAAAAATCTGTTTCTTACGTATCCTTTTTAGGGCTAAACATCAATTTGCCGGTAAAATTCTATTAGAGGAAGAATGCTACACGTCAGCAATATAAATCGTACGTTATCTTTACTTAATTATATGCAACGACTCACTGGTTTTGATGTATGCTTACCTAGAAATTATGCACAGTAATATAGTAGTACATAGGCTAAATATAGACTATTTGCCTTTTCAATTCATATGTTTAGTTAGTGGGAGGTTCCCTTGTCTCATTTACGTGCTTATGTACAATCAATACATCAATATTACGGCATTTATCATGTATGTGCAGTTTGCTCTGTACACATCTTACAATTGATCTCGCTGTTAAATGAGTAAACATTAAATTACAAACAAATCAGTTTTTATTTATTGATTATTAGGTGAGCAGGTAGCACGCGCTGCCGTAGTGCACGTTAAAGGCAATTTTCGATCGAGATTTAGCCGTAGAGAATTATTAGCCGTAAAATAAACGAAGATATTTGCCACTTTCATCGATTAAATGTAATTAATCATTTAAATTTTCATATTTCATTAGGAAATTAGGGCAGCAAAGTGTTACGTTTACTTTCCTAATTAAATGTTTTATTAATTTCAATTTTGTAATTGATTTCCTGATTATGTTACGTTTATATAATGTAATAGCTCTGGGTTAGGTTATAGAACTGTTAACTAAAATTTATCGCAAGAGTTTAAAAAATATGTCAGCACTGATAATAAATCATTTGATAATAAATATCATTAATTTATAAATAATTATATGAGATTTGAAATGTATTCGAATTGTTTTGAATAAATTTGAATGTACTCCGATTTCAATTACAATGTCTTGTATATTTTTTAGTAAGACCGATAGATAGAAAAAAATAAAGCAACAAATTAAATTTCTAATTTTCAAATAGATGGCTAAATGAAAGGTAAGTATAAAACTTTCTTACGATTCAATAAATCAGATAATAAACTAATGAACGTACGGTTTCGTGCAATATATATATATAATATATATATATATATATATATATATATATATATATAGCTATACATACGTAAAAAAAAAACAACACGAACAGGGATCGAATGAATTAAACTTGTTAAAAGAACTATTTAATTAAGTGACTAATAACATACATATACATTTTTACTTGATTATATTAAAAAGAAAGAACATCGAGAATTAATAATTAGCTTCTAATCCTAACTGGAGTACTTGTCTCATGAATTAATGTATAAAATTCGAAAACATTGTAGAAAATCTATTTAAATTAAATTATTTTTCACATCTGTAGTAAAGTAGAAAAAATATTCAATAAAGTATGAAGATTAGCATAATAAAAACATAATTATTAATGAACAATAATTGAATAAAGCAAGAGAACGTATTCAAAATATTATAAAACATTCTTCATACAAGTAAATGCAAAAGTAGATTGATAATATTTTAATTATAAAGTGCTTCCATACATGTACTTTCTGTATTAATTTAGATAAATATTTAGCACAAATTCAATATTATTAAATAGTATGTAAAATGATAAAGTTTGTATAAAGATCGTGAGATTTTCATTGAAAGAAGAAAATTTCATAATAATTTAAGGTATTCGTATTATTTAAAAATCAAATGGTTTTATAGATTATGGATATGCATTATATGTGGAAAGTTAGTTTACTTCTGATCATTTCTGACACGATGTTACATATATAAATCGTAAGCTGATGCAAAGAAAATAATAGTTGATAAGATTAAAAATTAGAATTGAAAGAGTTTTCTTATTTTGTTTTCCATATATCCAGTCAATAAAATAAAGAGAATGTTTGATAATATTACACGAATGGAATACAACATCTGAAATTCTTTCCCAAAGACAAATGATTTCGTATTTTTCATAGGCACGTTATTACATGTGTAATGGTAGTGAAAACTGATGTAGAGCATGACGGGTAATATTTGCATAAAACCCATACATTTGTTTCGAAATTATGCAGGTCAACATTAATATGTTTTAATATCATAATAAGCGGCGTCAAACTGCTAACCTCGAGACGATATTTTTGTAGCTCTTGAAATAGTTTCGACATTATTTCTTTCTGAATGGCTGATTGTGTCCTTTCAGACTAGTTTTGATACAATTTTTTGTGCACTCTCATTTTTTGTATTTAATTTATTCTGTATATATAGACTCAATTCTATATATCAGATTGGAGATTTTGCTTAGTGATGGGGCTTAGAGCCTTTGTTAGGGTTTTTTTTCTTCTTCTTTCTTTTTAAATTGAGATTAAGAGAGTATTTTTTTTTTTGTTTTTCAATTTTAATTCAAATATCCAAAACTATCATATATAATTTGAGCTATCTTACGTTTATATCTTTATCTATCTAATTTAACGTGTTCTTTGCGATGTTGAATACAAATTGAACGGATAGTACAATGTTTACATGTTATTATCATTCGGTTTATTATAATAATTTTTAGATAGTTTATTGATTTATTGCATGCTATTTTTATGCGTTTGTTATAATTCAAATAAACGTAAATGCACATTAGAAAATTTTCATAACAGTTCGATTAAACATTATTATTGTCAATGCTAATGCAAATAAAGTGCTTTAAATGCATTTGTAAATAGGTTGTCGTTGCTTAAGTTGTGTATAAATCAAATCATTGCCAATATTAATATCCCAAAACAATTAGCTTCCTCCACATTAGAGAACGAAAATTTAGGATTAAAGGACTTGCGAACTGAAATATTACACAATGGTAATGTGATGAGATCGAAATAATTTTGTTGAACGATAATGATTTCTCTCGCGAGTTAATAGCGAGTAAATTATCTCGACAGAGGCGAAATCTTACGTAGTATGCTAAAAGCATAATAATCGCATGCCATTAAACAAAACTAGTTGATTAACAAATTAAGTCTTCCGCAATTACCCATATACGTATGCATATATGTGTATATGTATATATATGTGTATAGTGAGATGGTTGATTTTAAAGAAGTGAAGCGTGGGGGGAAAATAAAAAGCGCTGCGGCGGTAAGGAAGTCGAGCAAATAAAATGTAACTCGGCTCGGGATAAGACGGGATTCATTGAAACGTAATCTCTCCCTCTCTCTTTCATCTCGTCGTCGTCGCGGAGCTCGAGGAGCGCAACTGATAATCAAACGCGAATTGAAATAGCCGATTAGCCGACTATTAGGGCGCGTAGGTGGGGCTATTTACTTGAAATCCCATTGTAATAAACTCGAGCTAATATTCTCGGCTTCTCGGGGGGTGGGGCGCGCGCCGAGGTGGTAAGCAAAGTGCCCCCTCCCTCCCGCAGCTCCCCACCAACATTCTCGTTCCAACAATTAAATCGCGAATGTCGAGGTGGTGGCTGACAATCGAATGGCCGAGGAGTGATCGCCCGGAGAATCGGCCGAGGGACAAAACGATTGTAGAGCCGGCCCCTATAGGACACACTAGTGCGTGCTCGCGATTGGGATCTACTCGGGCAGGTGAAAGTGTAGCGTCGGAAGCAGGTTCTTTGTCGATGCCCCGGGGCACCGTTTCCCTCGCCAAAAGTATCTTGCGCTGGACGCTCGCCTATATACAGGAGGATACATATTTTAGGTCATATAATCGGATGGCGCGCGCGCGCGCGCGAATAAAATCGAAAGTCCTTGTGGCATTGTCCGCTCTCGGTTTTGCCTCTTGCTGTGTATTTATTATGTCGTTTGTAGAAAAAGGCTTTTACGCCGGGCGTAGAAACAAAGGGAGGCGATAAAGATTTAGTCGTAAAATGTTGTGAATTATCTCGATGGGTGTCCTAATTAAATGAACTGGCGTTTTATTTCCTATAGGCTATAAAATTATACGGCAAGCGGAGATTAAAGTCCAATGGTTTATAAATTCTTTCGTACTTTTGTGTTTCGTTGAGAATTAAGTTATCTAGGCGTGGCTCGCTTAGAGTGGTCAGATGTTTGAAAATCGGTTATACTTTGGGCATTTATTCGACGTGGCTTCGATGCGCCGGAAAATGATAAGATTAATCAAGACGTAACGTCCCAATGAAAGTGATTTAACATTTGTTTCCCACTTTTTCCCGAACAAATTACTTTATCGCATGATGCGAATTTTCAACCCACCTCCTAATGATGAAGTATTATAGTTTTAGTGAAAAATTTGCTTTAATTGCAACTAATTTAAACCTCGTATTATAGGCAATTTCTTCTAATGTCGACGATTGTGTACATAAACACGCGTCTAAAATGGATCCAGAAATTACAGTTATTAAAATTTATGTACTTCCTGCGTTCCAGTTTTTAAGCCTATGAACAGGCCAGCATTTTAAATAATATTCCTTTTATGGACAAAATATTTATCCGACAATTAATATATATATGTATATATATATATATATGTTTTATTGAAATTCAAAGTTATTGTATATATTAATTTTAATTAATTATTATCCAAATCTTTATCGTTCAATATTCTATACAATATCCTTTATTTATCATACATTCTTATCAATATTTATAGTTTAATTAATTTATAGGATTTTTAAGTCGTTTTTAAAAAAAAAAACTAAATATTTTCAATCGTATAAATACGATAAAAATTATTAATTATTGAAGTGTGCGTTTAAAGCTGCAAATAATTTATATGCTTAAAGTATGTAAATATTTGATAAAACAATCCCACGAATATCCATATCGTCTAGCTTTGTGCATATATCAGATGCTTTGATTACATAACAGTAACCAAACTCAGAGAAGCTCGAACCTAAACTTGGATAATTCCAGGAGGCAACTTGTATGGGAATAACAAAGGGTAGTGTGCTTTATATACTCACTAACACTACTTGGACCTAAATGATTTTAATGATAGCAGAATAGCGAAACTACTTTCCTATAAGTTGGAGGATATTAAAATGAGGAAACCTCATGCGGTCAACTATCATCAACTAATGAGCAAACCAATAACAATAAATATATTTGGTATATAAATATATAAGGCTAATTTCACTCACCCTCATCGATATAATATTATATATTTTGAAATCATACATAAATATTGATAATATCAAAACAAAGGAACGTTTTTTAATGAATATGTAATTTTAATTTAATTTTTCTTTAATTGTATTGAAATAGTTTTTTAAAAATACGAACATGAATTATAATATCAATTCAAAATCTTATATCGACTTAAATTTTAACCCTTTTTTGTTTATTAAATATTAGTATGGTTTTAGAAAAAATTCTTATTTTCTACTCAGTGATAATTTAATAATTCTAAACTGCATTATGTTTTATTCATTTTTTCATTTATATAAATATAATTGTTACATTAATTAAGTAATAATTTCAAATAAAATATATTATATATGTATTTTATGAATATATTTTTGATATTCTATCTTGACACTATATTAGAGTGACAAAAGTCGAAATATTTTGTTGATTTATTTTTAAACGAAATTAATATTCAATTAATATTGTATAATATTCCTATGGCGATTAATTTTCTATGTCTTATTATTGAAATTTTATAACTCAAGACATTTATTAAAAATGAAATATAAATTGGCTATAAATTTTGTATATAAAAAATGTATTAACATACGTTTTATTTTTCATTATTTACAACTATTTTTACTCAATACTCAAATCATTATTTATGTAAAAGCAGTTTGCAAGTACAATATATCGGTGAATTCTTGAAATTTATTAATACTACAGAGACATGTGGTACCACTCGGTACTATACATGCGGCATATAAATATATTTTTCGAAACTATATATAGCGGTTATCTTCAACCACAATGATAATGAGATTTATAATTACCCATACAAATTCAGATAATCATTATGCTTTATTTTCTAATAGACTAACAAATTACTTTAATCGTGATATACTAAAGCCATGACTAAATGATTGCACCGCAATTTTCTCTCATATTTTTCATGTATTAGATGCCAACGCACATCCAAACGTGAAGGAACATAAAAAAGGAGGGGAGAATCAGTTCCATAGTCGAATAAAGAGAATAAAAGGGGGAAAACGTCAAGTGGTTATTATTACGAGATTGAGTTGCCCTCGGTAGGTATTGCTGTATCTTTTGGCTGCTTAGTTTTATCTTCGCCATTAAATAGCGAGAACCTAAGTGGAACGGTGAAAAGATAAATTCCGCCGTTTCTTAGAAAACCCAGCGAAAGACCTCGGATTGTCGTTTGAACGATTCAACTAGTATTTATACATTACTTTGGGCTTATTTGCACGAGAAAATTATTAAACAGGAATGACAATCAGAATTGCGTCTTATCTAAGTACTTTAATATTAGAATTATAAAATTCAAGTCTAACCATTGTATAATAATGATATTTGGATACATTCTTATGTAATAATTTAGTCCAATAATCTTCCTTATTTTTATTCTATCATTTAATAGTATTGTTTTGAAAGAATTAGTACACGCTTCAACCATAATTTCATCATTTCTGTTACTAATTCCACTTACAATTATATCTCATGTAGTAGCTCGAACTTATCCACAGGCAAATTATTAACCTAATGAACAAAAATCATTTAATTGTACGCAAATTTGAATCTTAAAATTTTGAAAAGCTCATCGCAATATCTTAAAAATATTTAGAATTTGATATTTGCTAATGGTCCTACTCATAATATTCTCAAACAATTAACATTATCGGGGTGCACTACGATGCGTGCGCGTGCGTGCGTGTGTGCGCGCGCGTACATGCCGACTGTATGGTAGAAGTAAGTTTCGCAAAGTTAAATCAAAGTCCACTTTTATTTCTTTTTTCGCTTGTTTATTCTTCAATATGTTATAATGTAAATATATTTAATCTAAAAGAGGAAATTGAAAAAGTCCTAAAATTACTTTTATTTCCACCTTTTCGTTGTTCTGTTCTATTTGAAAAATAGAATTCATTGTATGTTAACTTGATTTATCTTCTATAAAAAAAAAAAAATGTATATATTAACATCCCCATTTTTATTTTTTATCTGTTCTATACTCACTCTCTATATACATTTGCGATTCGTTTTAAGATAAAAAATTTAACAGAAAATTATCAAAAATATCTGAGAAAGTTGAACTAAAACTTTCCGATTGACCGGCACTTTCTTATCTTTCGCCACAAGATGCTTTTCTTTTTTAAGTGACGCTTTCATTGTTTTTTCTTTTAAGAGAGTTGTTTGATCACTTGTTGTTGATTCTCTTTTAGACTTTATATTACCAATGCATGAATGTGATTCGTCAAGACTTTGAAATTTTATTACCTATAATGTACGATTTTTACCCAATATAATTAGAATTCATATGTTTTTATTTAAAATTAACATTATTAAATCTTTAAATTAATTTCTTCGCAAAAATTTATTAATGCATATATATTTATATCAATACAATTCATTTCTATATATCATAGTATATAGTACAAGTGCATATTTTTTTCAAAACAATACTCATATTCACTACAATCTTTATGTTACTTAGCAAATAATACAGAAGAATAATAAAATTAGAAGAAAAAGTCTTTAACGCTTTCATTTGTAATTCATAATGAACGTCTCAATACCAAAGTACATAACTTAATCCAAGTCCCGTTTGAAATTTCTCTATCATTCGTACATAAAGTTTAGTTACACTAAAAATTTCACGAACAAAAACAAACTGTATGAATTATTTAATAAATATAACTTTAATGTTACAAAATTTTAAACAAACATCTTTAATATATTTTTAATTTCATAAAGTGAATGTCGCTTAAATCTAATGGGTAAAGTTAAACTGAATTAAAAGTCTATTCGTGCTATAAACATTTTAATTATTGATTCTCGAATACACATAGATGTACAATATCCTAAATTACATATTGTATAGGCAATTGTGGGTGTTCACATAGATAAATGGATATAAGTAAGAGAAATGAGAAAAAGTAAAAAAATGTATAAAACTGCAAACAAATCGTAAGGACCAATGGAAGATATTTTAATGCACACTAGCAGACTTTCTTCTTCGTCTTTTTATTGCTGACAAAACTATTTACAAAACATGTTGTAACTACTAACTAAAGCATCAGTGAAAAAAAAATTTATAGTTTAATCTTGTAGTGAAATAAATAAATTTATAAAGTTTTTTTAAGTAAGTTTTCGTTCTGTTGGGAAAGTTTATCAATTTAATCTCCCGAAATTTGGAATGTTTTGGAACATTAGCATTCATGTCCTAGCATAACAATTTATTTACATTACGACATTTTAATTTATGTAAAATTTTTACAAAATACTCCCATAATATATATATATATATATATATAATTATTAGAGAAACAAATTATTCATACGTTGGCTGACTTTCAGAAAATTTAACAGCTAGTACGAAGTAAATTTCGCTGATGATTGTATAAAAATTATATGAACATAATAACTATGATAATGAATAAGAAAATTATTATTGACCTCGAAGTGAACCTTTTCAAATGCAACATCAAACTTATATTAATAATGGTATCTACAATGAATGAATGTGAAACTCGAAAGTGTGCACATAAGATTAAAATGATACGTTGAAACATTGAATTGAAAATATAATACTAATATGTATATTTAAAAGAAAAACCATTAGACTCGAGATATTTTGCTTTTTGGATGTTAAGTAAAAAAAATTAGGATAACTATTAAATATGTTTATATTTGTATTATTCGTACGAATAAAAATAGGTATTTTTGTATCTTAGAAGATTCGTTGCCATTCATTGGGCTTAATGATATTAAATTTGAAAATCTGGATATTACAATTTTCACTTAAAGTCTGAAATTGGAAAAACCATAACACCATAAATAGATATTATTTGCGTTTTCATTGGCATTATATTGGTATGAATATTGCGAATTGTTTATGGAGATTTTGAACGATTTGAGGATGGAAATGAATTTTAAAAATATATTATTGTTCATGTAAAACATATCTCTTATCGACAATGCAAAGGTTTATCTTTCTGCAATTTAACGTTTTAAAAGCAATGAATTTCCAGGCAATTGAGCAGCTGGACGGACAGAAAATGTTGCGTGCTGTATTCAGCGTCCAAGAGAAGAACGAAGAAGCGCAGATATTTGCGTTTGAATTCCATTGAAGCATACACAAGATAAGCTGTTTACCTCCACTTAAACATCACTTGGATACAACTTTAAGGCGGAGTATGAGTAATATTAGATCCATTCATCACTTAGCCACTCATAAGTTGTTGCTGAGGAGGCAGCGAAGTTGGGTAACAGCTGGGGATTCGTTTGCGCGGGCTGTCTCTCATAATTTTGCGTTTGCCGGGTTGAGCGGGGCCAACGAGTAAAAGTAAACTCCGAACATATTTCCATCAATTTCTTCGAGTGAGCCGGCACGAGTTTTCTTTACTATCCTTCGTCCTCCTTCGCCCCAATCTCTGATGCAGCGGTCCATGCAAAACTTGTAACTTCTTAGGATGAAGGCATTTGTCGTACTCCGAAAGCTACTTTGTGTTGGTGTGTGCCGACTGCTGCTCGAATACTCCCGCTGCTCACGACAACTAACGCAAGTTATATATCTCTCCTTTTTTTCTTTTGACTTCGCTCCTTTGCCTCTCGTGAAAGCAACTAAAAACAGAAAGTAAGGCAAGTTCTGATGTGCCTCGCCTATCTCAATTCTATTTCCACTTGGATGGCAAACTTTTGTGCGATTCTATTTTTGACACTTCCACCTCTTGTGCTCCTTCCTTTCTTTAATTGTCAATTCGATAGCACCGACCTCTTAGCAAAATAATACACTACGTCTATTCAACTATTCCCATTAATAAGACGCACGTCAATTACATTTCATCTCTCACTTACCTTCACCATCATATCCTCATTCAAACCGATGTAATATCATTGACATTGGAAATGTATTTACGAATAACTGCACAAAGTAATGTTAATACTTGCGATTTTACTGATGAAAATAATCAAAAATACCATTGGATGTTAAATTTGTAGCCTCTACTTTATTTTTCTTATCACAAAGTACGTTGAATACGATCTAGTATTACCATTTCTTTAAATCATCCATTATAATAAATATATATTTGTAAATTTATATTTGGAGATTTTATGAACTGCGTGTTCATTATGAAATTAATAAAAAAAACTCTTCGCGCTACTGATACTTTTTAAATACGTAAGAATTTTTTATGCATCAATAATAGCTTTAATAATCGATTTATATAATGATTTACTTTATAATTTCTATACGATTAAACAGTTATTTGCCAATAATAAATATTTACCAATAATAAATATAAATTAGATTTAGGTATTATCGATAGTAAGACAATAAATAAGAGATTACAATTACATAACTATATTATAATTATATAATGTAGCAGAAAATTTGATGAAATGAATAGGGAAGACAAAATGTAGTTCCATAATCAAAAACAACTTTTGAGTCGAAAATTACCGAAAGAAATGTATATTATCACTCCACATTTTATGCGAGACATGATAATTGTTCATTATAACGCTGATTATATAAAAAGCTGTTTGTAAATGTTGAGGGACTGCATTTTTCTTTGAAACATATAATATGGAGTATCCATTTTAATTAGCACCGATAACGTCATTTGGCAATACATCATAACATTCTTGTTATATACTTGAAGAAATAATTCTATAATTTGTAAATTTATAAAAATTTACAAGCTGTCAGTTAAAACGATAAAGTATATTTAATATATTAAAGGAATTAATTTTATAATTTTACAATTAATTTCATGAATTAGAAGAATAATTTTATATTTATCTGTTTAAGGGACAAATCGATTAATCATGTTATAATAATATTTTAATCATAATAATGAAATATTTTAGAATATACATGAGATTGTTATTGAACAAAACTATTATCATTGTTTATTGCAAGGATAAGAAAATTTTCTTTGACAAAAACTCAACTACTTTAGACATCGAAGAAATTTTAATTTCGTAGAATGCAAAACATATTACTGAGCAGTAGTGCAAATGACATTCGGGATATTCTAAGAATTATGCCAAAATATGTTAGGGAATAATAATTTTTGATGTTTATGTCCAAATCTATTGAAGCTAAACCTATCTACTGAGATCGAATGGAAATACTATTGTAATTTAATCTTGTTACATCTTCGTCTTCGTTTTAAAATATTCCCCATATTCCGGACTTGAGTAATAATTATTTCTCTAATAAATTATACTACTATAATACAATAATAGCCAGTATACAATTTTACGTAATATTTACATATAATGAAAATATTTTAAATTGTGTGAATTTAAAATAAGTAGTTAAAATTTCTGCCTAAATTTTATTTTTCAGTGATTGGTATTGGAGTTAGTCAGGATTAGGATAATAATTGTACATCTTTGTTAAACATTGTCAAATACCATGAAACGATATTTTTAATTTATCAATTTTTCATCCTGCGTCAGGCCATAACGAATTGTCCCATTAAAAGATCTACTCCATTACATGCAAATTAATTTTTCAACCATTCAAGTATTTTTGTATGCTATGCACATCGGAAGCTAATAGAATATAACATATATATATATATAGAATATAGGTTAAATTGGGTCAGATTACACAAGAAGTGACCAGATAGTAAACGACAGGTAACTGGTATTCTGTACCCTAAGTTCTTAAAAGTTATCTTTGCCGCACTCGGTTGATTTAAAAATACGTGACTGAAGTTATAGAAATGGGAAAGTAGATTTAATCTACCGCGATTAAATTAAAACCTGTGTATTTAGTATTTTTTTTTATTATTATTAACGTAATAAATGAATTTTTAATGATTCTAATGTTTTCTTACGTTTTTTTGTTTTTTCTATCTATACGTACACACACACACACACGTATATATGCACATACATATATATACATATATATATATATATATAGTCGCTAATTTCTGTAAGGTTAGATTGTAAAAATGCGACGTATGATGTGCGTTTTTTTTACTTAATAAATCAAGTATTTCCTCGGGCAAATATAATTATTTTCGACATTTATTTAATGAATTCGTTATCTTAATATCGAGTATCACATAGTATTTTTCAGCTAATTAAATTTTCTTTTGTGAATAGATTAACTTTTACAATCAGTACTTTAATTTGTATGATTATATCGATATTATAATATCATCGTTTGCTAAATGGAAAAAAAGGATTTTCAACACCAATATATTATTATTAGCTATACTCCATGGCATTATATATATTTATATTCATCAGCTTCGACGTGCTCAATTTCTAATAGAGCAATAATGTAATTGCCGATGAAAATTGTTAAAACACATGTAGTAAAGGACAGAGATTTGGCTTAATAGATATGTTGAAAAGGCCTTTGGTAGTCGTGCATTTCACGCTCATAACACTGTAAACTTACCTACTTACAGCTCTCGGATAGCAAATTAAAAGTCGCAATAGGGCTAAAGTCATTGTACATCATTTCCGCGTCATTTTGGTCATAGTTTGCGCATGGGACACACGCAACTTCTCGAAAATGCTCGCCGGACAGGTAGAAATATAACGGCAGGTAACATGATCTCTATCATAGCGAAGCATTAATTTCGCTGACTACCGTTTCGGACATCAAGCTATCTTGATGTTCTTACGTACTCATACTCCCACTACTATGGAGGACATAAATTAATTTGCACGGACAATGCGGAAGCGTGCGAGGAGGCGTCCCCGGTGTGCGCTTGTTATTAACAAATGACACAACCAAAACTATAACCAATTGCTAAAACGTACGTGTTTTTTATAAAATGGACTTTTTGCTCTAGACGTCGAGTTAAGTAATACGAATATCAGTTAAGCTACGCCTAACCTTTGTATACATTTTTTCCAAAATAATGAGATATTATTCTTTCGTGCATTTCCCAACTAATGAACTTAAAAATAATTCACTGATAATACTTTTATAAAAAAAGTCTTTCTTAAATACAAAATTCACTTGAAAATCTCTCACCTAAATATTTCATTATACAGCCTATTTTAAATTCAGAATATTTTCTATTATACATAACTAATTGCCTTCATAAGGTAGAATTATAAAATCGACATACAGTTGAATGTAAATTTTTCTTCCATTGCGTGAAACATTATAATCTATCAATTTTCTACTACATTTTCAGTAAGTTTTCAAATTATTCAATTCAAAAGTACATTAAATTTTTACTATTAATATAACTATTTTTAACAAGTGATTAATTTCTTATCAATATATATATATATGTGTGTGTGTGTGTGTGTGTGTGTGTGTGTGTGCGCGCGCGCGCGCGTGTATTCTTTACATTTTATCCGAATTACTCTGTTTTGTTATGTTAAAGACATTAGAGGCTTTCAAATGTTCGTATTTTAAAGGAATAAATACTTTTACTGAAAAATAAATGACTAATATATAAATTAAAAAGATAAGATTTTAAATTTGGAATTTTACTAAAATAATTAATTTATTAAGAACTAATTATATATTCATTAAATTATGCAATTAGATTTTCAAAAGAGTAAAAATATATGTTAACTCTGAAATTAAAATCTTTTTAAAAAATTCAACTAGTAAGATATTTACTTTATATAGATCTTTGGAGTCCTTTAAATTTTAAGTTTAAGGTATTACCATCAAACGTCAAATATTATTCGATTGTATCATATAATTAATATGTAGTTATATCTTAGATTTATAGTATGATAATTTGTGAAAATTATATCGTAATAACGTTAGTTACTGGATATTCTTAGTTCAATTCTTACAAATTAAAAATCACCTATTTTCTAAACACAGTGTATATAAATATATAAATATATATATCTTAGTATAGTAAAATGTTTAAATATTAATAAATTTATAATTTAATTTTTCATTTGATAATGTGCAAAAATACACAACGAAATATTACTTTTAAAGTATTTATACAATTAAAGCTCACATACCAACTACATATTTTTAGAAAATACTATATATTAATGATAACTGTAATATATATTGATGAGCTGAAAGTAATATAAGTATTTTTATGCTTTTATGAAATATGTTAATGAAATATTTTTTAGTTTTGAAAATATAGATGTGATTTTATATGGAAGAAATTCAAATTAATATTGAGATAAATAAGAGTGTTTACTAACAAAGGCATTATAAAAAAATCGATTATATTATACTTAAACTGAATATGAATTTACAAAATTATGCAAATAATAATAATATTTGTGAACATAATCAATTATTAAAGAATAAATGATAAAATTTTGGAGGTAAACTTAAGTCTTCCAAAACTTTCGTAATTACATATTAGAGAAACCTAGGATAAAGCTTAATATACATTATCACATTGTAAATATAGAATTATAAATTAGAGATTAATGATAAAATAAGATTCTTAATAAAATATAATTTAAGTGATAGAAAATAGGAATAAATATTATCAATTACATATTATAAGAAAATATGAGAGCTCGTCATCATAATATTGTTATTATAAAGTATTTATACTGCTTTGTTGAGTGAATGAAAAGTGAACTTTTAATTACTTTTATTAATATTAAAACGAATTTATATTCAAAATTTCATATAATAAAATAAGTTTCATACTTAGAACTAATTTTGCGTAACTATTATATTCACATTCAAACGTTACTTTATTAACTACATAACCAATAAACATATTATTTGTTTTAATTGGATCTTAACTTTAATATTTAAAATTACTTTAAATTCACATTAAACTCCATAATTCTTGTGAATTATCTATGTCAAATAAGTTATTGTAAATACATATAATGATATATTTGTAGATTTTCTATTTTCTCGCGGAAATATAATATATATATATATATATATATATATGTATGTATGTATGTAAAGAACTTAAACTCTACAAATTAAAGTTTATTAATTTCCACTTAATTTAAACTTATTTTTACAAAATTATTAAGCGATACATTAAATTCATATGAGAATAATTTATAGTTAAATGTTCCATAATGCATAAATAATGAAATATTTCCTTTAAATTACGTCTATTATAAAATCATAATAATTATTTTATGATGAATAAGAACAGTTTCGTCCAAATAAACCCAAGTAATATTAATTATTTTACAGTTTAAATGAGTATACTTGTTTTTTTTTTTGTAAAATAATTATAATGAAAATGAAGTGTGCATGCATATTGAATAATTGGGAAGAAGAAAAAGAGAATTAGAAACACCGTTTTATCGACATATTATAATAATAAGGTGTAGAGTAGTAATATTAAATGGGTTGTAAGTTAAATTAATTGAGGCCATCGTTTACCTATCATAATTACATTTGCTTGTAAAAAAAAAGTCGTTACAAATTATGAATGCGCAATTTTAAAAAGGTTTATATTGCCGAAAATCGATCGTACCTTGAAGGTATAATAATGACGATAATAATGACTATTACAATGTCAGCACTGGGTTGTTAATTTGGAAAATTCAATTTCCGTAAGTGTACCATTAGATTATATACGCATTTTCCATTAAATATAAATGGCAAGGCATGTCAAAATGGGAATAAAATTTACTCTCTTACGCTCAAAGCTATAATGAAAAATGAAGAGTGAAAAAGCAACAGCCTCGTGTCAAAACGTCGTTTTTTCTTCAGTAAGAAGTAGTCAGGGCCCAGCAGCCCTCCGCCGTCATTTTGTTCTCCAGTTGCAACTAAAGCAGCCTCAACTCGCGGAAGAGATCGCAAATCTTCGCAGAAAGTGGAACGCCATGGGACATTTTCGAGTGACAAGCTTTTTGTGCCGAACGCACGTGGCGTGTCTGTGGACTTTTGGTATTTACGTGGACGCACTAATGAGAGCGAAATAACCCAAGTTTCGATCAATTCTGACGTTATGTAATTTTGCGTATCAATTACATTGAATTTAATATAAACTGAGTGCGAGTGCGCTGTTTACCTGGACAGGTATGTTGTACGTAGGAATATCCTCACTCCGTGTCTATTGATAAGTCGAATTTCAAGGGGCTGCGCCATTTTAGAATTTTATTTCGCTAAATAGGAATAATTAAGCCTATTCGATGTATTGGAGGTGATTAAGCATCGGGCACATACGGTCAATAGAAATGCGTGAAAATAACATTGAAAGAACAAACTCATTATATAATACAGCACGTGTGTATTTAATATGTGAGTTCCATTGGGAACTGAAACACTCATTATAATATTTAATACAATTTAAAATAATAGGCCTGTAGATTCTTTCTTAATACGCTTTTTAATAGATACGTCTTTCAACGTCAATTTGTCGGAATATTTAATCGATACATTCGCATTGAGAGAGACTTTCGTTTATAAAGTTTGTATCATATTATTATATTAATGGCACATTTGGATAAATTGGAACTCGATATTATGATAAGAGTAATGCCAAATATGTCGAGCATAACGACTGAATAATAAGCGAATGTCTAATATCTTTCAATTACGCTGCAAACAAATGCAATATCAAGTGGAGGATGTCCCACAAATATTTATTTATCTCAATAAAAAACAGCACGATACCATAATACAGTCGATAATTGAGTTATAGAAAATCATCTGCGAACTACTATTGGTCTCGCTGTAGAAATGTGTGTAGAAATCCAACAAGAGAATGAATGAAAAGCATTGATTATGCGGTGTCAAGTCGGCCTTAGTTTGTAGAAGATTTGGAAATCTCTAAATTGAGGGTATCGTGAGAGCGTTTCTCTTCTTAAAAAAATCCCAGCTATTGCCCCTCCCAGCAATAGCCCATTAAAGACTCGAGATTTTAATTTTGGCGCTTCACTCGAGCATTCGCTACACCTACCCATCACTTCGAGTAGTGCGCCTCCTCTCGCGGAGCATCGCCGCGATAATACAAAAGCAGATGAGATAATGACAGTAACTTTCTACGGCTAAAGTTTCGCAAAAGAAATTATTAATACGGACGTCCTCGGCTTCTTCGAATTGGATTACGTGGCGATCGTAGACTCGGCCGAAAGTGTGTGTGTTGGCGTTCGCTCCCCTGAGAAAGGCACCGCCAAGACGTTGCGGCGTCCCGTGTATTCGGTGTTGCGGGCATTCAGGCGGCGGCCACCTCCCCGCCCCCCTCCTTCCGCCCCGCGACGAGGCGCGAGTGACTCGCCATTTAATACGACGGGATAATACGCTTAATCACATTTGACCGCTAATTGTGCGATCAAAACGTCATGCTCCAAAGTGAACAGCTTTCATATCAAATTAAGTGCTCCGTACAATTTGCGCCCGACGTGGCTCAAGGGGCACAAATCTTTTGATGAGCGAACAATATTCATAGGCGCTTAAATGGAAAAAGAATGAGGAAAAGAAACGAAAAAAGAGAAAAAATCATTAAATACTACATGTTCTTAATGCTTACTTACCAAAAGCTATTTCTTATTATGCGCGTCAAAAGAATTTCAAATGTAACTCTCGTTGCCTGGAAAACAGCAGGCAAAATGAAGACTCGATGGTTTGAAAGTCTGCTCAAACAATTATCGATCTATGCTAAATTAGTAAATAATTTTATCAAAGGAGAAGATTTATGAGGTGAAATGAAAGTGCCGATAGAGTATATTCAATTTTTTTTCTCTCCACGATTCTCTTAATATTATCGTCCATGATTATTATATACGTGATAAAGGATAATTGGTAAGGGAATTGTAAAAGAATTTCAACAAGGCCGTTTAATGCAATATAAATTTATTGTAATTCCTTCAAGATTGGTTGTCTGTAAAAGGTAAAATAATACAAATAGAATATTACGCAATTTGTGAAACTTTATATGAATTTGTTGTCGTAAATTATATAATAGAATTTTCGCTCATATAGAAATCTGTAATCCGTCGACTTCGTTATCAATTAATAATTATACTCTAATAATTATAAGCACAGTTGTTTGTTTTTGCATCTGTACAGTATTTCAGTTTGAAAATATCTTTAGCAATATTTTTCGTATTCTAATCATATTTGAGACTGAAAATTCGATGATTCCACTTTTCAAGTTTAATGTAATTCGCAATTCAATAACAAAGAAGTAACTCATTTATATCATTTTCAAACGATCATTTATACATTCATATATACATTGACTCGTCCGCGAGTATTTCTCATCTAAAATTCTTGTAAAATACGAACACATATATTATGATTTGTTGATTTAGACCTTAATTAACATTTATTTAAAACACGAATTTTCAACGCCTTAAACTTCAACTCGCACGTATCTTCTCATAACGAACAGATTTCTTGTTTCATATTCTTACAGCTGCTCGTGTGCACAACGATAATGTTCTGCCGGAATTAAATTCTCTCTTTATCCTCTCTTATTTCACATATTTGTCCATTTACTGATTCGTAATATAATAGGCACTTGGACATATTGTTGACAAATACTTTTGCCCCACTAGTACCTCTTGAATATTATGAGATTCAGAGTAAGTATTAGTAAAGAAAAACAGGGAACTTGACTGCCTGCAATATCAAAAGCACCAAACCATTAAAACCATCCAACATTGTTATAACAAAGATTATAGATTATGGGTATTGGATACATATTTTACTGAAATCCAAGCTTTCAAGGAAAATTTTCAAGGAAATTTTCACTTCTCAAACAATTGCAAAATATTTTCAAAATATAATTTTTAACGTTAAATATTGTCGGGGATAATCACGTTGAAATTATATGCCATGTGCCATTTAATTGTATGTCTCTGCACTTATAGCAGTTAGAGTTTAAATGAATATTATATAAGTTGGCATTGTAGTAAATTACTTTCGTTTCTTCCAATTTAAAATATAAAAGAAATTTTTATTATATCATCAAGTACTACGCTACACGGTGTCTCATAAAAGTAATCTAAATATTTGTATTCATAAAAAGGAATTAATAATTACATTTTGTATGGCGTATTCATTTAAATTTCATAAAATTTAAAATAAAAAGACTAAATAATTATAGGAATCAACGTGATAGTCGAGTATAAAGTGAAGCGAAATTATTTCAAAACGAATTATCTCCTCACTAGATCGAAAATATTGTCAAATTTATAGATTTCTATCGTAACTGCACAGTACTCCTTAAATTATCATAAAAATCATATGATCTTCGGTAGTAAAAAATTCATGTAAAATGTATGGAGAAGCAGTAACTGATAAGAAATACAAATAAAATATTTGTATAGCCTTTACGGAAAAATTTAAAGTACATAGTTATTAAATTAAATATTTCTACAGAATGTCTTTAAAGTAAAATAATTCTGAAATTCAGATGCTCCATTGTATTGTAAAAATACAGATCTCGAGATAACTTTGCAGAATAATTGAACATTCTACAGAATAAGTTCCTTTCAAAAATTTATATGTAAGCGAAAATGAAATATTTTAAAAAGAGATAAAAAATAGTTTCAAGTAATTGCACTTCCTTTTCAAAAGTAGTATATCAACAAATTTATACATGCAATTCGTAATAAATTGTGTAAGAGGTAAAGCCATTATTTACTTTCTTTTTAGAATAAATGTTCTAAATATTTTTCTAAATGGTTAGCCATGGATATGCTATTATTAATATTAATATTAATACTATTATTAACTTCGCTGAAAATTTCAAAATTATAGCATTTAAATAATAGTAATAAGCAATGTAAAATAAAATTTATTTCCAGACTCAGAAAATAAGGAAAATGAGCGCGATGCAGTTGTCAAAAGTTATTTATTACTCAAATAATTACCAATGTAAGTATGTTTACTATATTTACTTGTTGATGGCGAAAACAGTTTCATTAATTTCTCTTTTATTCAAACAGTTTTAGTTACATTTTAGTAGTTAGATAACGTCGTGTTTAGTAATGTAATAAAGAATGCAATTATTTTATCAAAGTAAAAAATGTTCTAAATTACTAAAAATTCTTCACAGAAATATAATTTAGAAAATTATAAAGATAGTTAAATAAATTTTAAGCACCTAATCAGTTTAATGAAATTTACAACTTCGAAAACGATATAAATACAACAATTAACAAATTGCTTTGATTGATTGCATTTTTCGAAAAAAATTTACTGACATTATCTATCAGAGAAAAATATAAGAATATAAAAATATAATTTTGAAATACGGTTTATTAATTTAATTTGGAATGTTAAATTAAAGTGCAGGAAACCTCTACTTTCTAACCACCATTACTACTATGCATACTTATAGTGTTAATATTTAGATTTCCATTGGCATTTTTAATGATATACACGTGAATTAATACTGGAAAAATGACAATAAATATACAATTTTCATTAATATTTAAAAATATAAATTGTACACAATAGAAGCTTTATCATTTTATAGTAATTCGCAACATGTAATTTCTTTAATGTACTATGTACTTGTTAGAAAAATATTTTCATCTATTATTTCAATTTTTCAATAATATCAATGATATTTATTATAAATGTCTATTTTAATTATGTACTTTTAATCGGAAAAATAATAAATACTGATATAAAATCGAATAATAACTAATAGATTATTAAATAATTTAATGCTTATTTTCCATTCAATTAAATATTTTTTTTCTATTTGAGTTTATAATTTTAATTTATTCATGGACCATTTCAATTTAGCATCTGCAAGATCCTAAAAATAGTCTTATAAATTACACGTAAATATAGATGAAAATTAGAAATAATATCAAAATTAAAATTTATGCATCTTTATATGTATGAAAATTAAAATTCACGTCTAGTATGACAGAATATTATATTTAATTATATATATATTGAATATAATATGACTTTATTATAATTGCAAAATGTATTATATTCTGCAAATTATAATTCGTGTTACTATTTATAAACATTGGTCGCAGTGAGCTTATCTTTTGAAGTACTTTTATAATTAATTGCTCGACGTTTAAAAATAAATAAAAAAAATGACCGAATTGAAATTCTTAGGAAGTATTTAATTGAAAATACGAATTTTCTTCTCTTTTATTTGAAAGTGTATAAATAAATAGATGTAGATTCAATAAAAACACAAATATATATATATATATATATATATATATATATGTAGTAATAATCATTATGATTCAAACGAGTTTTTTATTTTTAGGAATTAAGTGTACTTGAAAAAATAAAATATAAACTTGAGAAAATTACAACTTAAATATGCCTATAAAGTAAGATTCCTTTGATTATTTTTATAATTTTATAATGGATAAAATAATATTTTATTGAAAAAGTTGAAAAAAAATATTGTTTTAACAATGTCTCATTTCAATATATAAATTAATTATATTTACATAGATGCCATATGTAAATTTCTCACTATTATAGTTAATAATCTACCAAATTTTTCTGTGTTGACTTGGAAAACTTCGGCAAACGGAAGACTCATTTTCAACGCAATAACATAATATAACACAAATGGCGAATTCAACATGATTATAAATAATAGGCACATAAATTATTAAAGACCATTTTCATTACCATTGTAGACATATTCCTGAATGAATGAATAATTGGCTTCCAATATAGAGACCTCGCATTGGAATATGACTGGCAGTTTAAGCTTATCAGCTTCCAAGACAGCAATAGCTTCTGCACTGAAGCGTCCATCCGTATTATTTTTGTATCTTTGTTCCTGTGATTGAATAGGCTTCCTGTTTTCAAAATAAAAACCACAACTATTAAAATCTATTTTCCATCACTTTCGTTTATATAGTGGACCGTACACATCCATACATACGCATACGCGCGCACACACACACGCACACACACACACACCCACACACATATATATATATATATCCAAGTGGTCCGCTTTAATGGAAAACTATAATGCAACGCAACCTTCATGTTCTCTAATCATAAATAATTAATGAAAATAATTATTTGACTTGGCCAGACAACATAAAATCATATATATATATATATATACATATACGTATACACGAATATTTAGCCCTGATTTGTATTGATTAATCTTTACAGATGTGTTTATTATAATCCAATGGGATGGTGATAAATATACTTTGAAAGTGGATTATTATAATTTTTCGTATAAATTTTGGAGGGTAATTCTTTCGTTTCGCTTTTATCGTCAAAATTTAGTAATATATGACGTAGTCGATCATATAACTTGTCTCACCTGTCCCGATGAATAATGATGTTGGGTCGTGGATATAGGCCTTCGGCTAGACAAGTAACGGTGAGGCGATTCGCAGTTTTATTTAATAATGGATGATGTAGTTGTAAGTTTTTTGCTGGCGCTGAGGAAATACGGAAATGTAAGGAATAATAATTAGTAATCAATACGTGCGTTTTATTGTGGCATGAGGGCACAGTCGGGTATTGCCGAACCAAATGCCGTAAATGATAATTCGATTCGTTGTACGATCGGGTAAATAGATTCTTTTAATTGATATTTATAAGTACGGAGCTTTTTATATCTCCGAACGAGCCAATACTCAATTTCTTCAATTGGAAAGTCCTCGCATTAAGCATTGTTGAAAGTAATATCGATTTGAAATATATCGTGTAAATTCAAAATAATATATATATAAACGTATTGCAGAAGTCCACACTCAATATTTCTACTGCGTGGAATTTTCAAATTTAAACAAATGAACTCAAAATAAGGATGTGTTGCATATTTTCTGCTGTTAAATTAAATGAGAATTTAAATGAGCTGATTAAGTCTACTGCCTACAAAATAATATTATAATTGTTAGTTGGCATTTGAAGGCCACGTTTATTGTCAATGTTTCTACTTATTACATTTATCATTTCCAAAAATGGAATAAACTATTCAATTTCTTTAAATTTTATAATAATTTTTTTTTTACTGAACTTCCTTGAATTAATCAAATCTTAAGTATTTCACCTTTTCTACAAGTATTTGGAGCATAATATTTCAATAAAGACGCAAATTTTTATATATGAAACAAAATTTTCAAATCACTAACAATATATGATTATCTATGAAAAGGGAAATACAAGATCAATGGGGGAAATGTGTTTAAAATTTTAGATTTCGAGTTGTAAGAGAATTCATGACTACTTGAATGTGCATAAAAGTTCAAAGAAAAAAGATGCGAACGTGGTAAGATCCATCTACAAGCAGAAAAAATAGTTATTCTGCAAAAAATGCGTAAACACTCCAATGGTGTATGCACACATTTAATATGCATGACACGAATTACATTACGCACGGCTATGTACTCGTGCACAGTGCACATATAATTCATGCATATTCATACGTGTTCACGACATACTCCTAATTCAGTTTTATTTCTGTTTCTTTCATTTATTCTTTGTTGTCAGTTGTTTTTTCCCACGTGAGAATGAATTCAACGGCTCTGAGAAATGAAAGCAACTGCCATTTCTTTTTACAGGTAGTTAAAAGTATATTATATGTCCTTATGTACAATGTTTATCTATTGTATATATACATATATATATATATATATATATATATATATATATATACGGCACTTATCGTTTTATGACTTTCGTACAATTATTTATTTGCAATTGTATATAATCGCTGTCCAATTTGTTCTCGCTATGTAATTAATGGCTTATTGTAGTAATTATAATTTAAGCTCAACAATGCTTTGATTGTGGAATTAATAGGATTTATAGCTTTAAACACTTTTTTAGAGAATGGAAAACCGCTTGATTAGTAAATTAAGATTTCAAAATAAAAAATTAAATTAATCTGAATATTTATGTTTTAATGGAATTAAAATTTTAATATTATCAAATACCATAGATAATTGAAAATAACTATATTTCATTTCTAATATTATTTGTCCACATTATTCAAACGTTACTTAAATTAATTGGGATATTATTATAGGAATATCCTTATATATAATCAGAGTGATACATTAATTTTTCATTAATATTTCATACGTAATCACAGTATTATAAGTATTAACTGATGGAAGAACGTTTAAATATTTTAAGAGTCCCTCAGTGAACATATAGCGTAATTCTGTTTAAATTTATAACAGACTTCCAATTAATAATAGTCTACTTTGCAAATGAATATAAACTGATTGAGAAAAACTCTATAAAGTTGCATTTAAATGCTAATTCATTTCTTTTAATTTTCTTTTAATTGAACTTTAGCATATATTTACAAACGATACATTGTATTAGTATATGAATTTAAATTTATTGCACGAGGTAATTTTTTCGGTCACTTCCTAAAATGAACGATATTTAAATTAAAAGCTCAACGTAAATTAAATATATTACCCAATATATGAATATTACGAGCAAATTACAACTGTTACGTATAAAACTTTTATTAAAGATCATTATTTATACTGAATTTATTCATTATAATTGTAATAACGTTACGTTTATTATTCAAATTTATCATTTGCTGTTCTCTAAACCTAACAATAAAACCTAAAATACTTTAAATTTGTAATATTATGGAGTTTATTCGAAAAATTGAACTAACATTTATCCCTCCATCTTTTTCTCACTTTTTCTTCAAATATATATTCTGTGGATCAAATTTTATTTGATATAAGAGTGAGCTAGTTGGATGTAATTGAAGGAAATCTTAACTATTAGAGCAAAAGTTACAAACATTTGAATATAAGATATTTAGAATTAATATAAAATATATTTTCACATTTTCTCAGCACTAAAATATATTCACGTCAGCTACATCTATTATCATATATATATATATATTTGAACTTAATAAACATGTAATGAAAATAAAATATCAAATTACAATACATTTAATTTTTTCTTCTTTTGTTAACATACTCGTAATAATGAAAAGTCAAATTGTTATTTATCTCACATTACTTTTCTAATGTCTCAAAGCTTGTGGTATAGGCATATGTATTAGTTTGTGTTTATTGTGAAATATGATTTACAAGTTGCATTATTCAACGACTGTTAAATTTTATGAGTGTATTTTTCGATAACAAGTATGATGTAAGAATAATTTTGTTATATAAAACAGTATGATTATTAATGTACCTCGTGAGTAAATATATGTAAGCAAAGATAAATATATATACAGTGATGCTTTTGGGAAAATATTGAGAATCGCATAGTAGACGTGTGGTAGGTAAAATAGATTTATAAATTTCTGCATTTACCAATAAGACTGTTACCAATGCAATATAAACAGTACAACTGCACGTGATAAAACAAATATTTGTAGTCTGTGTAATATCGCGAAGATACAGTTTTTTAGTTTGAACATTATATTTGGATATTGCTTTTCGAAGACTCACGCGAACAACGGAAAGAGAGAAAACTATTTGACATATTTATAATTATCCATTGTTTCCCTCAATTTCTTCCAGCTAGTGATACGTAAATTTTAAAGCCGAAATGGTCAGGGGCCCTGTGAGAATTATGGATGAATTAGAACTTTATACCTTGGACATTCGAAACCTTAAATCTGTAGAGAGAGAAGCTACGTTAATATCTAGATCATCTTGTCATATATAGTCTTTCGAAGCCCGGGGGATCTTTGCAACCTACATGACTTTCTAGGAGTTTTACTTTTTTCACGTTACAACTAGACTCGCTCCAGATCCACCTTCCTCCTCTCTCTCTCCTTCTTTCTCTCTCTTTCATTGTCTTTTGACTTTGCCTCACCGATAATACACTATCTTATCTCTTTTTTTATTCTTGTTTAAACGACCATTGGAGACCCTCCAGATTCTAGTTGGGCAAAGGTTATCTCCGTAACCCTAACAAAATGATCCTCGTAGATTAACTGATTGTCTGCTTTACTGCCTCATACCAGCTCATGCCTACTTGGCATCAAAGATATTTAAATATATAATATTTCCATATAAATATAAGAAATCCCCGGCAAGATACGTGCCTTTTTCAATCGAGAAGCGAGTCCCTTACTTGAAATGTTTTATTCCCGCAATGGATCCTTCTACCCCAATTGAACTCTCTATGAATTCATTTATTCAAACTGCCTTCCTATCCCAATTACATCACAAAATTACGGATGTATTTTAGCGCATTGTATATACGCGTATAAGTAGTCTACCATAATATGAAATAAAATAAAGTGGAAGATTTTACAAGCTATAATAATTTCAACGGTAAAAATACACACACACACACACACACACACACACACACACACACACATACACACACACATATATATATATATACATATATATATATAATTATAATATTAAAGTAATAATGAAGAAAAATGAATATAAAAATATAATTGAAAAAAATTGAAACTTTAATGAGAAATAAATCATTTGGTTACAAATACATTTGCATAATTTGATTGACGACGAATCCTGAAGGACAAAAATAAGTGAATAATCATTGTAATATAATGATAAACTAAATTCATTACTCTTTCTATTGTTGAGGTTTATCTATATACATTTATTTAAATGCATTCTAAATGACTGTGTAAGTAGCTTCGTATATATGTCTCCTTTCTAAGATAATTGGATTAAAATTTAAAATGACTTGCCCATTAGATATGCTTTTGATATATAAATGAATAATAACTAAACTTAGCATAGAAACATTTATTTACAGCTATTATTACGCATTTAAGAATTTCATGGTTCTTATATTTATTTTAATTGATTCGTGAACGACTTAATATTATCTATAATTATTAATATTAACAAATTCGGTTATATTAGAAACTAAACCGCCAGAAATAAAAAGTAATGTATAAGATATATTATTCAATTTTGCATTCGCTAATTCGTATTATTAATTTATTTACTGTACTATAATGCAGTTCTAATTACAATATATTATGTGTTTAGTAAATGTATTATATCTAATAAATTAAGTTTCGAGATTCTGTGAAAAACTTTTCCTTGTGTTATTAATTGTTATACCTATAGAGGATTATTGATATACATTTAAATTTAAATACAAAAGGCATGAAATTTTCATTAATTATTGAACGAGTATATACAATTGGCAGATTACACATGTCGAATTCATTTTTGTTAAGCTTCCCATAACACTTTTATGGTAATAGACTGAAATTTACGTTCAAATATTTCATCGCCATTCTAATCCGACGAGGAGAGCGATTTTAATTTGTTTTTAGAGGTAAGTTTATAATTTCATTAGTTATGTATAATTTGCCTGGACCAGACTGGAATAAGACAAGACCGAAGAGTATATAAATAATCTACCGAATCAATAATCAAATTAAATATTTTACATAAAAGTTTGGAATGCTTATGGATATCTACATTAATAATAAAATATAATAGAGTATATTTTACATTTTAAGCAAAAGTTAAATTAATTTATTCGAAATAAGTTTTGAATTGTTGTGCATTCATCTATTTTATTTTATAATAATTATTATAATAATAAGATAATCTAATATTCTACTTATTTTCTAATTCTAGCCAACGTTGTTATTTCATTATATATAATCGCATAATTGACGAGAAAATTAAACAACAATAGATTGAATTACAAACTAAAAATTACTTTTCACTTCAGTGCTAAAGAATCAGACTTGAAATTAAGCTAAAATTAAATTTTATTTTACAATTGAAGCTATTACAAATACACACATACACGTGCCCGGAAGATTTGTTACTTGATTATTTTGTATGAATGGTTTCTTTGTAATTATATTCTTGTGTTAGAATTTAAAATTTTGTTCATATCATTTCAGAAACTTTGAAAATATTCTAAAAGACTTTTAATAACAAGTACAAGTATTATCGGTATACATAGTAGAGAAATACGAAAATATGGTGAATTATAATAAGGTAAGTTAATTTATTATAAAACACTTCATTATAACTTCATTCGTGGCTTGGTAAATTAAAAAATTTTGTCATTCACGTGCAAGTTTTATTTGTATACTTAAAGCTTCTACCAAGGCATGTGAATTTTTTTATACTATTAAATGACAAATTATGTTAAAAAATTTAATAAATATATATTTAAATTAATTTTTATAATACCAGTCGTACGTTCACGCGTTTCGCTTATAAAGTCCTGGGATTACAAGAGTATGACTACGTATATTACATTTTATATTATAGGAATACGTCTAGAGGGAAGTAAGCTTGAAAATTATCGAGCTCGGTTAAACTCGATTAAACTGCGTTTTAATATTTTTTTAATATGAATTGATCGAGAAGATGGGAAAATATCGAGCCAAGTAATAAAAGTAGTAAGAGTATAGCAATAGAGAAAGAGGGAAAGGGAAGGTTTTTAAACCGAAGGACATAAAAGTGAGAGAAAGAGTAAAAGAAAAGATTGGCTGTTTGGGCGGTCAGAACATTCGTCTCTCTTGCGATTTCTGAAGAGCATAAAGAAAAGGAAAGAGATTTAGCGCCAAGAGATAAAGTGTGATTGATTACTCGACATGGTTTATTAGATACAAGCATGCAATGAATATTCTTATGTATTTATTTTTTTATCGAAATGAGAAGGAAGTCAAATCCATAGAATACAATTTATAAGGAGGCCAATTTAAATCATTGCAAAAGAAATTTCTAATATTGTGAAATAAGGAAAAGTAAGTTTTAAGTTAATTTCGATCGGATAAAAATATACCTCTAAGCAAACTGAAATTGAGCAAATTAGTAATAGCATGTCTTGTTACAAAAATTATAAATTATTTTTATAATCTACACAGGATAATAACAGGCTGCTCCCTATTATTACTATTAATAATGTTTATTAAAATGGCATTAATAGTAGTGTTAGAGGTAAAAGAATGCGTACATCTGAAATATATTTTAATATCTAAATTAACGGATAAATGAGGATCCGATTGGAAATATTTAGCGATTCTCGTATCAACGGATTATGGCATATGCTGGCAAATTCATGTACGAGCATATTTTAAATTACCATTTTAATTGTGCAAAACTTTAATGAATTATAAGATCGGCAATTATTAAGATAATTTTAAAATAAAATGAATGGTAGCTCCACGCCACTTAATTGCTATTTAAAGAATGTATACGAATAATTAATCGATCTTTAATTAATTAAATTTGATTCGCTAGATAATTGATAAATAACGTTTGGTATGAAATGTAAAAAATGCGCGAGAATAACAAACAATACAGGCAACATCTAGTATTTATACGTATACGTATATATACATATATATATGGGTGCGAATGAATATTAGGTTTCATTGGAGACGATGGGCGTAAGAAGAAAATCGCGGTACTTCATATGACCTAATAAATTTTGTACATAAATTGATGCTTGCATTGATAATCGAAATGTGCACGAGATGTATGATTTGGTATAATGTAGGTTAGTTTCAGTTCTATATTGTTTCTAAATGATAAAAATAAGTTCATTTAAGGCTTTAAGCCTGAATGGTAGGTGAAGTAAATCGTTCAAATTACGGCAAATCGCTTTTGTAAATAAATGTCAATTTTCAAATTATAAAGCACGATACCACGAGGAATAATTAATGAAATATTTATTATAGTATTGAATTACTGGAATTGGCCCTTAAAATACAATAGTTTATAATTCATTTCGCTTCATATACTGAATATGAATATATGTTGTATACGATCGTCAAAACTTATTTTATAAAAATGAAATTTATGAATTTACTTTACAATAATTTGTACAATAAAATAGTTTTGGATAGATTAGATAAAATAGATTGGACAAATAAAATAAAGTTACTAGATCATATATATATAATATTAACTTATTGTATTCAATTATTATATTCGGCAATAATTATATTACGACAAGTGACTTGAGCACACTTTTGACTGCTAATAAGAATAAAGGAACAGTAAGAATTGAAAGCCAATCAATTGAAATGCTATTGCTTATAAGGATAATCAATTGTCGAAAGATCATCGTACCGAAAATTCGGCAAATTCTTGTTCACAAATGAACAAACTCCTCCTCCTCATAAGTACTCGCGCAGGCTGCAGTGCACAATAACATAATGCTCGGAAGAAAATTTAATAATAAACTTACAGTAGACGAGCATCTTCCGGATCGCTCGGGCTTCGCCGTACATTGAAGATATGAGACACGTGACATTGCCACTGAGCTCATGACTTGGTTTAACGAGTTTCACCGCCCTGTACATCGTTCGGGGATCGTTGCTCGCTTTGAATGACTCGTCGATGTATTTCTTGAATTCCTCGGAGCCCGTCGGTACTTTGCCATGAATCCATTGGTAGAGCACATCCTGGTTCACGAACCACTTGATCACGAGACCGTCGGTCGACGAGTTGCCCAACTCGTAATTGCAGTCTAGGACGATAGGGTCCGTACTTCCGGCCTTTATCAAATATGGAATATCGACGGTAGTTATGTTGATGGCCCAAGTACCTGTTGGCAAATAAAAGCATCGAGATGCTGTTTAGTGATATTCTCCGCTCAATGTCCCATGTACGCCACTTCGGCTCCAACTTTATTCAAATTTGCCTTAATTGCTTTGGTTAGGAAATTTTTTTAAGTACTTTTGCAATAGTGCCCCTTACGTTGAGAGTACCTTCTGTACTTTCATAAAGTAAAAATGACTAAAAATATTGATTCTCAAAAATTATGTATTTTATTGCTCGAACCCAAGGTCTTTTCGGGTCATGTATATATATATATTTTTTGTGCATTAATTAACTCTGCTGCGATGACTAGTAATTTAGAGTGCACTATGAAATCATATATAAAATAAATAATAAAGAGTATTTTATTAAAGGGGCAAATATATATTTATAATAAATTTTTCCTTAAAACAACTCATTATTTGTAAATATTTTTAATGTTATCTGAATAAATATATTATTAACATGCAAGGTAACCGCATAATTATATAATAAATATCAAATAGACAATATCGATAGAGTAGTGTGAATTGAAACAAAAGTTGATAATTTTATTAATTTGCTATATCCTTAAAGCATACTAATTCTGAATAATTTGTATTTAAAATAAGTTTATTACAATATTATTATTGGCATTATTTTCCCACTTCTGTTTGCGTCTGTTCAAACTTTTACACGAACTGTTATATATGTATTAAAAATATTTAACTTCTATAGATATATTATAATAATCTCAATGAAATTAAGTAATTAAAAAAAGAAAAAAAGTTTCGCTATACTATTTGGAGTAAGTGAATTTGCCAAAAGTTCTCCAATATAATACATTCATTTAAAATTCTGAAATGAACACGAATTTCTTATTTTTTAATTATATACAAAACTTTGTTAATCTTTTGAAGAAGCGTGAGAACCTCGAATATTTTTGTTTTTCATTTATGTAGCACTCAACCCAAATTATACCATGTTTATGGGCAAACGAGTTGCAAAATTTGTTAATAGTACGTAGAGATATTTCATTTGTATTTACTTGTGTACTACTTAATAATAATGTGCAATTAATTGCTCATTTGGCGTTTACGTGCATATTGATTATAATGCAAGTGAAGACGGAGAAAAGAAGGAAATAGAGAGTAAAGGGAGGAAAGAGTAGAAGAGATGGACCAAGAAGGAGCGTAAAGAATAGATAAAATAATGATTATTAGAACCAAGTGAAAGTAATGCAGTGAAAAATATAGTTATGGCTATCATTTAGATAAAATAAATGATTAGTACATTAAGAGTATAATAAATTTCAGACATACTTTGTAATGTACGAAATGTTTCGATAAAAATTAAAAATGAAAAATAACAATAATTAAACAACTGTTTTATTCATCAATATTTTTCCCCCGTATGTAATTTATTATTTAATCTACTGAATATTTTCGGAAAAGTTATTTATCAAAAATTGTCTTAGATTAATAGAAGGATTGTGAAAAATTAAGGAATCGGAAGAGCAAACCTCAATAGTCCAATTGGACAAAATCATTACCATTACATCGATTGTCTAAAGTATTTCTATAGTAAATATAAGCGAGTATATCAAAAGAATTAAAGTTTAAATATATATTTTTTAAATACAAGCGTATAGAATCTATTGATGTACATGTAAGTACTGTTATTATATCGTTTTATTGTGGATGTAAATCTTGACATAATAGATTCATTGGGAATAAAACAGTAGTGTAAAATTATTGAGAAGTAAATAATTTTATTTAGATAGCGATAGTCCGAATAGAAAAGGATTCAATAATTATGAGAATGCCGACTTGATAAATGATGTGCTTTAGGAAGTAAAGTTACAATTCAAAATTTTTCAAATTCTCCATGAATTGACGTCTAATCGCTATAAAAGTAAATAGTAAAAGAAAATAGTCAACTTGAATACGCAGATCTACCGAGATTTATTTATTTCTTCCAGTTAATAGCTTATTTGTATGTCATTTATAAAATGATTATGTGCACCGGTGTGCAATGAAATGCGCTTATTCGTAAATTGTGCGCAGAATTATTGTTGTTATTATTGTTATTACGGTAGGTTGTTATAATTATGCTGTGGAATGAAATATTATTTATCGTTTGATGCTCGTAAAAGATGACGCTCATAGCCGAGATTGTCTGCCGCGTACGTATTTCGAGTATCTGTCAAGTGAAATAAAAAAATGTTCGGGGCATTGAAATGCAAAAAAATCGAGTAAAAGCGTGGTTTCCCGGAACGTCGGCCTTTGAAAATCAGCATAAGTCGGAGCAGCCCGGCGATATTGAAAGGGTCAACATCCCATTCGAAGATTATCATTAAATTGACGGTTTTATCAAGCGTTTGAAGCGCTAAGAATGACGAGTGGCGCGAGATAGGGAAAAATTGCGGAAATAAACATCAAGTTTCCATTAAGTTGTCGCTCGGCGAGCAGTCAAGTGTCACGGCCCAATACTGCAGTATTTCTGCTAGGACTCGTCGTCTCGAGAGAGAGGGAAAAAGGAGGAGATAAAATCTAGGACAGCGTCGTATCTCCGGGGATGTTGCAAGTGGACTGCACCTGAAGGATTTGAGGCGGAGGCGGCGGCAGCGGCTTGGCAGCGTGGGGGTGTGGG